>ONZH01013334.1:0-22140 GCA_900303285.1 Rhinella marina
GTCACCTGGACAGTATTACGGATGGAGCTAGTGTACTGAACTGTGACACACAGAAAGGTTACACACAGCTGAGTAAAATGGATTTGTATCACTGAGCTAAAACAACTGAAAAAATATATATATTTTTTTATTTTGTTTTTTTGGGAACGTGACGTGCAGGAACTATGGTAGAACTGACTGACACCCTGTTAACGGTGGCTATTTAGTCTGCGACACAGACAAATGTCGCACAGAGAGTTTTCTGGATCAAGCTGTAGATGATATTGGTAGCAAATGACTTGGTTGTATTCTGTGACGTACAGAAAGTGTCACCTGGACATAATATACGGATGGGAGCTAGTGTGCTGAACTGTGACACACAGAAAGGTTACACGCAGCTGAGTAAAATGGATTTGTATCACTGAGCTAAAACAACTGAAAAAATATATATTTTTTTTTATATTTGTTTTTTTATATATTTTTTTAAATTTTGTTTTTTTGGGAACGTGACGTGCAGGAACTATGGTAGAACTGACTGACAACCTGTTAACGGTGGCTATTTAGTCTGCGACCCAGACAAATGTCGCACAGAGAATTTTCTGGATTAAGCTGTAGATGATATTGGTAGCAAATGACTTGGTTGTATTCTGTGACGTACAGAAAGTGTCACCTGGACAGTATATATGGATTGGAGTGAGTGTGCTGAACTGTGACACACAGAAAGGTTACACGCAGCTGAGTAAAATGGATTTGTATCACTGAGCTAAAACAACTGAAAAAATAATTTTTTTTTTAATATTTGTTTTTTTCTATTTTTTTTACAATTTTGTTTTTTTGGGAACATGACGTGCAGGAACTATGGTAGGACTGACTGACACCCTGTTAACGGTGGCTATTTAGTCTGCGACCCAGACAAATGTCGCACAGAGAGTTTTCTGGATCAAGCTGTAGATGATATTGGTAGCAAATGACTTGGTTGTATTCTGTGACGTACAGAAAGTGTCACCTGGACAGTATATACGGTGTGCTGAACTGTGACACACAAAATGGTTCCACACTGCTGTGTGCAATGGATTTGTATCACTGAGATAGAACAATAAAAAAAAAAAACAGGGTTAGATATGGCGATAGCTGCACTACTAGTGCCAGCCAGCCAGCCAAGCCAGGAGACAAAAAAAAAATTCTTCTAGCCCTTAGAAGGGCTGTTGGGTTCTTTGTGGGTGATTCCTGCCTAACAGAGAACTAAATGAAGGCCCTAACACTGTCCCTGAAAGGCAGCAGCTCTATCCCTAACGACATCCAGACGGCATCTGAGCCGAGCACCGCGGCCAGTCACTAGTATATTCCAGGGTCACCTGATCAGGCCAGCCAACCCCTGCTATCGACATGTAAGGGCCCCACGTGATGCTGGGTGTATCGTAGAGTCTCCTGGCTTGTTATTGGCTGTGTTTATAGGCGCCAAAAAGCACGATGCGGAAGTTGCCATTTCCTCGAGTATGGCGAGATACTCGTCTGAGCAGCGAGCACTTACGAGTACCCTAATACTCGAACGAGCACCAAGCTCGGACGAGTATGCTCGCTCATCTCTAATAATAAACACAGTGATGTCACAGTACAGGGATAATAAATACAGTGATATCACAGTACAGGGATAATAAACACAGTGATGTCACCGTACAGGGATAATAAACACAGTGATGTCACAGTACAGAGATAATAAACACAGTGATGTCACAATACAGGGATCATAAACACAGTGATGTCACAGTACAGGGATAATAAACACAGTGATGTCACAGTACTGGGATAATACACACAGTGATTTCACAGTACAGGGATAATAAACACAGTGATGTCACAGTACTGGGATAATACACACAGTGATGTCACAGTACTGGGATAATACACACAGTGATGTCACAGTACAGGGATAATAAACACAGTGATGTCACAGTACAGGGATAATAAACACAGTGATGTCACAGTACTCTGGGATAATACACACAGTGATGTCACTGTACAGGGATAATAAACACAGTGATGTCACAGTAATGGGATAATACACACAGTGATGTCACAGTACTGGGATAATACACACAGTGATGTCACTGTACAAGGATAACAAACACAGCGATGTCACTGTACAGACATAATAAACACAGCGATGTCACTGTACAGGGATAATAAACACAGTGATGTCACAGTACAGGGATAATTAACAGTGATGTCATAGTACAGAGATAATAAACACAGTGATGTCACAGTAAAGGGATAATAAATACAGTGATATCACAGTACAGGGATAATAAACACAGTGATGTCACCGTACAGGGATAATAAACACAGTGATGTCACAGTACAGAGATAATAAACACAGTGATGTCACAGTACAGGGATAATAAACCCAGTGATGTCACAGTACTGGGATAATACACACAGTGATGTCACAGTACAGGGATAATAAACACAGTGATGTCACAGTACTGGGATAATACACACAGTGATGTCACTGTACAGGGATAATAAACACAGTGATGTCACAGTACAGAGATAATAAACACAGTGATGTCACAGTACAGAGATAATAATCACAGTGATGTCACCGTACAGGGATAATAAACACAGTGATGTCACAGTACAGGGATAATAAACACAGTGATGTCACAGTACAGGGATAATAAACACAGTGATGTCACAGTACAGGGATAATAAACACAGTGATGTCACAGTACAGGGATAATAAACACAGTGATGTCACAGTACAGGGATAATACACACAGTGATGTCACTGTACAGGGATAATAAACACAGTGATGTCACAGTACAGAGATAATAAACACAGTGATGTCACAGTACAGGGATAATACACACAGTGATGTCACTGTACAGGGATAATAAACACAGTGATGTCACAGTACAGAGATAATAAACACAGTGATGTCACAGTACAGGGATAATACACACAGTGATGTCACAGTACAGGGATAATAAACACAGTGATGTCACAGTACTGGGATAATACACACAGTGATGTCACTGTACAGGGATAATACACACAGTGATGTCACAGTACAGAGATAATAAACACAGTGATGTCACAGTACAGAGATAATAAACACAGTGATGTCACTGTACAGGGATAATAAAACACACTGATGTCACTGTACAGGGATAATAAACACAGTGATGTCACAGTACAGAGATAATAAACACAGTGATGTCACAGTACAGGGATAATACACACAGTGATGTCACAGTACAGGGATAATAAACACAGTGATGTCACAGTACTGGGATAATACACACAGTGATGTCACTGTACAGGGATAATACACACAGTGATGTCACAGTACAGAGATAATAAACACAGTGATGTCACAGTACAGAGATAATAAACACAGTGATGTCACTGTACAGGGATAATAAACACACTGATGTCACTGTACAGGGATAACAAACACAGATATTTCTTTATGGTGGGCCCTAGGTACTCCAGTATGACTGTGTCGGGGGCGTGGTTTAGTGGGACCTTGGGGGGGTGCTTTTAAGTCCTTCTTTTGAGGGTGGCCTGAATTACACATCAATGCCATGGTAATTTATGAGGAAACACAGTGGGTAGCAGCGGAAGAAAATATCTATTTCATTTAATGTTTGTGTGTGTCATTGCAGAGAGAAAGTCATCCTCCCTCCCACCCCTGCTGCTGATAGAAGTCGATTTTTACCTTCATTTTTTCAATCCCCATTGGCTGGGGAGTGGGAGGGGGCGTGGCCTGACGAGTCGGGGCGTGACTTAGCGAGACCTTGGGGCGGCAGTTTTAAGTCCTTCTTTTGAGGGTGGCCTGAATTACAGGTCGATGCCATGGTAATTTATGAGGACACGCAATGGGTAGCAGTGAAAGAAAACATGTTTTATTACTATTGAACGGTCGTAGTCTAAAATTAGTCTATTTCATTTGTTTCATTTAATGTTTCTGTGTGTCGTTGCAGAGAGAAAGTAACCCACCCATCTTTTATTACTACTGAATGGTCTTAGTCTAAAATTAGTCTAAAACATAAGTTATATTTCTGGTAACCGGAATACCCCCTTTAACAGTGTCATCCACAGCGCTCTGCCCCTTTAAAGCAGTAAAGAGAAATGGCTTGGTTGTTATTTACCTGAGCTCCTCAGATGGCTGCTAATTACCTGGCTGGGTTGTTATGGAAACCGGTGTGTCTGTGGAGAAAATGGCAGTTGGGATTTGAAGTGAAATGCTCCCAGGCTAATATTGGCTAATAGAGATCATATTTTGGGAATATCTCGGGAACAGTATGTTCTAGAGAGCTGAGACCTGGTCTAAAACCTTCCCGGACACCTGATGTACTTGTGTGCCGAATTTGGTGAAAATCGGTCCAGTAGTTTGGTCACGCATAGAGAATAGACAGACGGACAGACAGACAGACAGACAGAAACTCATTTTTATATATATAAGAGATATATATGTGTTTTTAACCAGTTGATATCGTAAATAAAACTTTTGTTTGTTTTGTCTTTTAGCATCTCCTTTAGGCAGTGACTTCAAAAATTGAAACAGCACACCCCCATGCCAAATTCTTGACATGTAACTTGACCAGCATGCACTTTCTATAATACCGGTGTCTTCTTATGCAGCACAAGGGTCTTTGGGCCCCCTCAGGCTCGGTATTGACTACTAGCTCTGCATACCCTGTTGCTACGCCCCTGGTACAGTAGTTCACATTGTTTATATGCATACTTGATATGTAGTAATTGTAATGGATAAGCTCTTAAACTGAGTATTATAAAACTCATCTATTTTATTTTTAATGTACAGTTGCTGTTTAAAACATAACCTGCTTTGACTTTTTGTCTAATTAATCTTCTCTTCAAAATATAAGTGGATTAAAGTTAATGCAATCCTAAATGCCAATATTAGTTGCTCTTATACAGTCCATAACAACATGTTATGCTAAAAGTGAACAATAAAGCATAATGCTTCTAAGCCATAAAATGTACAAAATGCACAAAATGTGGAATTACAATTAAATATGACACACAAAAGAGTTTTGTTGAACTAATAAAGAACTACTTAAATCAAAAAAATTAATAAATAAACAAATCAAGTAAACAGTTTTGTCCATGACTGGTTTTTCAATGTTATAACCTTACATATTCATAGATAAAATGTGATTTGTCAATCAAATTTTCTAGAATTTCTGCCTAGTTAGGCCTCAAGTACACAAATGTGCTGTGTTTTGCGGTCTGCAAATTACGGATCTGCAAAACACGGTGGCCGGCCGTGTGCATTCCGCAATTTGCAAAACTAAACAGGCACCCATAATAGAAATGCCTATTCTTATCCGCAAACAGACGGGGCAAAGGATGGGGACAGCACAGAGCAAAAAATATGGCTCGGATGCAGACCAAAACAACATTCGTGTGCTTGATGCCTTACACAGTAATATGTTCTCTTGCCCATGTTGCTGCAATGTGTCAGTTAAAACTTTGGAGAACTGGATAAAAAAATATAACAGCTATAATAGGATCCCTAAGTTTGGGGAGATCATCAATAGAGAAGAGCAAAGTTTTCAAAAATTTGATTTGGATGCTTCACCCGAATTAAAAAAAAAAAAAAAAAAAATATTTGATACAAATTTATTCATGAGAAGGACATTAAAAATCAGCTATTTCCCAGCTGCAGGGAGCCTGTATATTGATGTGCAACAATGTGCATTGCAGAAACATGCATAACTAGTCCACTGTAGTAGTGAAACAGTTACTGTGCATCAGTATCATAGGCATTTCACAGTCGTCACTCTAAGAATCTCTTCACACTTTACTTATTTGGTCAATTACTGGGCCAAAACTGGCCAAATAACTGAAATGTGAACTCAGCCTTGCAGGTCAATGTTTCCGTCAAGTATAAAGAACTGTACAGTGGTCCAGTGAAAGAGTGCACTATTTTTACACTGTCAGCTGATTCCACATACATGTCTCCAGAACCTGTTCTGTTACACACGGATACCAGTAGTGACCCCATGACAGAGTGGAGAAGGTGTCAGCAGTAAGTTTGTGTTGACGTCACAGTGGCTCAGTCACAGAGTAGGGAGGGTGGCAACAGCATGAGAAGTTAACACAATGGCCCAGTCACAGAGTGGTGAGGTGACAACTGCATGAGTTGTCAACATAGTGACCCACTCACAGTCTGGTGAAGGTGGCAACTGCATGAGGAATCAAAACAGTGACCAAATCACAGTGTGCACAACATGACAAAAACATGAGGAGTTAATTTTGTGGCCCAGTCACAGAGTAGGGAGGGTGGCAACAGCATGATGAGTCATCACAGTGGCCCATTCACAGGGTGGCGAAGTGGCAACCACATAAGGAGTCATCACAGTGGCCCAGTCAGAGTAGGGAGGGTGGCTACCACATGAAAAGTTAACACAGTGGCCCAGTCATAGAGTGAACATAGAAACAGCATGAGGAGTCAACATACTGGCCCAGTCACAGAGTAGGGAAGGTGGAAACTGCATGAGGAGTCAAAACAATGGCCCAGTCACAGAGTGGCGAAGTGGCAACCGCATGAGGAGTCATCACAGTGGCCCAGTCACAGAGTAGGGAGGGTGGCTACCACATGAAAAATTAACACAGTGGCCCAGTCATAGAGTGAACATAGAAAAAGCATGAGGAGTCAACATTCTGGCCCAGTCACAGAGAGGGGAGGTGGAGGGAAACAACAGTGGCAGTAATAGCACAAGGTGATGGGTGGCAGCAGGAGAATATTGCAGCAGAGGCAGCAGGCAAGTGGCATCAGGCGGTTGGCAGCATCAGAATAGTGTCTAAAGCAGGTGGCCAGAAGAAAATAGTCTTTTTTCACAAAGATTTGGTGTGGCACCCAGAATGATCTAGTCTGCTGCATCAGGCACTGGTGTGTGGAAATCCTTGCTGATTCATGCCTGATTCATCTTCACAAAGGTCAGTCTCTCAACATTTTGGGTTGAAAGGCGAGTTCTAATTGGGGTAACTATCCCCCCCACCCCCCTGCACTAAACACCCGTCATGATGCCACACTACTGGCCCGGCAGGCAAGCTTGTCCAGGGCAAACTCAGCCAGTTGCGGCCACAAATAAAGTTTGGCTGCCCAGTAGGCCAGGGGATCTTGGATGTCGAATGGCAGGGTACAGTACAAGTATGCCACCAGCCGCTGGTTCAGGTTCTGCTCTGCTTCTTGTTGCTGCTGGTGGTGGGTGGTTTCTTCAGTAGACGGATGAAGAAAAGTGCACTTTAGAGACTCAAGACTTAAGTTGCTGCTGATGGAGCTGGTGATGCTTCTGCAGGGGAGTGCTTATCAAGAAATCGTTTACGGCCCTCCTCTGCTTATATGGTCACGTCCCTGACCGCTCGCAACACCTGCTCCGACGTGTCTCATCGACACTAGTAGCCCGCCTACCAGAGGAAGCTATTTCACCCCAATATACTTATGAATGAAAAAACAAAAACATCCTAAAATCTGTAGTATCAGGCCACAATTTCACCCCAGAAACAAGGATAAATGGATGTACTTATATTTACGAGAACGTGGGCACTCTAAAAATCAGTATCAGACCGCAATTTCACCCAAATTACACAATTAAGGGGGACTGAGTTATATATAAAAGAATGTGAACACCCTAAAATCTGTATTATCAAGCTGCAATGTAACCCCAATTACACAATCAAGGATTCATAGATATAAAAGAATGTTAACTACCAAAATCTGTAGTTTTAGGCCATAGTTTTACCCCAATAACAGAATCAAGGATTAATGGAATTGTGAGATGAGGAAACAACTCTCAGTGTGTGAACATTGTATTTGTTAAAATGAAGTTAAATTATTTGAACTGACATTCTGCTGTTTGTGTTTCCTAAACACAGCTAACAGACTGCATTTCTATATTCATGAGATGTTATACTCTCAGAGGTGGAATTGCAAGCTTGGGGGAAAGTGAGGAATCCTCCATCTTAAAGGGATTCTGTCACCACCATTTTACAAATTAAGTTATTTATACCATCGGATTCATCTAGTCATATGGAGTTCTAAATGGTAATTGTACATCAAGAGGCCTGCGCCCGTGCGGTCTGCGGGCAGCGGCCTCACCTGATGTACTGCGCCTGCGCGGGATTTCAGCCGCGCCGGAGCTTCACTGACTCACTCAGTGAAGTGAATATTAAATAGGTGGTCCAAGGAATCGCCGAGCCCGGGCTCCTGCAACGCTTGTCAACTCCCCTTGGGCTCCTTATAGTAAGTGACTGACAGCTGCTAAAAATCGTTTTTTTTACCTCAAAACTGCATCTGTGCCCTATAACAATTACCATTTAGAACTCCATATGACTAGATGAATCCGATGGTATAAATAACTTAATTTGCAAAATGGTGGTGACAGAATCCCTTTAAGCTCTTTTCCAGAATGTTGTTTATGCGGGATCCGAGCCACATATTTTGGACCCATTCATTTCTATGGGGCCACAAAAGATGCGGACAGCATCTATGATATTCCCCGCATGTGCGGTCCACAAATTGCGGAAAGAACATGGGCCGGTATCCGCAAAACACAACATTCGTGTGAAAGTAGTCTTAGCGTGAGCCTAGGAGAAGCACGCAGGAGCTGTGTGAAAAGAATCTCATGACATCCAAGCATGGGACCATCCTTCAGGGACCTGAGCTGCAGCCAAGTGGTGCTGATCGTGTCCTTGACCCTGATCTTGTCCAGGTGAAGAGGAATTATTGCCAGAAACGCAGATTAGAGCTGAAGAGTAAATCAACAGTCACTGTGGTACCACACGGTTGTTGGAAAAACCCTTATTCCGTCTACAGTCACCAGCTTATAAAAAAGAAGACCCGAGTCGGTAAGACTAATCTTGCATGTAATTCATTACAGTTTTGGCGCCTAGGATCCTAGAGACTAAGACCAGGCCTGTAGTTACGTAGTTAGAGTTTCTGTTTGTGTCAGGCCACAAGTATTGTTAACTACTCATAACAAGGACTTCACATTTAAAGTGCAAGTTCACACCGAAGTGCTGATAAATATCACAACAAATTCAAGCCAGGCTGGTGTTTATTCAGGAGAAACACTATAGGCACATACTATTTGAACAGTAATTGGAATACTATAGGGGGAATACTATAGAGTATAATAAGATTGTAAGCTGTTGTGCTATACTGCAAGCTATCCCGCAGCATGCACCCAAATGATTGATTCTAGGTTAATAACAGGAAAGGCGTGGCTGGTCTCTTTGAGCCCGCCAGTAGGTAAATTTATACCTTCAGCTTTCACTACAGGGCACCACACTGTATAACACGAAGTGGAATTCGATCCGAATTTCAGAATAAATTCGATTCGCCTACAAGCCGAATTTCCTTGTGCTTCGTGTCGGCGAATCGATTTATCCTGAAAAAGTGTAAAAAACCCAAAAATCCATACTTACCTCCTCCATTTGCTCGCGACGGGCAGCCATCTTGATTGAAGATCCCGGGCGAAATCCCGCGCGTAGTGACATGTGACGGCCGGCATGATGACGTAATCTCGCGCCGTGCGAGATTTCGCTCCAGATCTTCAAGCAAGATGGCGGCGGCCGGGCTGTCGCGAACAAATGGAGGAGGTAAGTTTGATTTAATGTATTTTTTAATGTTTATTTTACACTGTTTTTACACTCAGATGCCACGATCGTGTATGAACGCGGCATCTGAGGGGTACAATGATGGGGGCGGCGCTTTCGCAGCTCCCTGTCATTGCACCCACTACTTACAAAAAATGTGCTATGCGGCAAAGTCATTCGTCACAAAGCGAATTTTTTTGTAAAATTCGGCGAATCAGCCGAATTGAATTTTGAAGAAATTCGTTCATCCCTAATAATGATATGGGAAAAAAAATAAAAAATTTAAAGATATGTTAACCATAAAAGCATTTTCTGATGACACATTCCCTTTAAGACTTCAGTTGAAGGGAAAATACATTGTGTACAAATTTTAATCAACATACTAATATTGTAGCTAGAATGGATCAGCAAGTAAAAACAAATATAAAAATAATCTTAAAACCATTTTTGCGGGTTGGCTTGTAAAATGCCATTTGTTTTTCAAATATTTTTTGGGAAGCTTTTTTAGTCACACATTTTACTATCATTTTCAGACTTTTTTTTCCTATAAAGAGGTCTATGGAAAAAAATAAATAAATTAACACCATACCAAGAGCATGGTACCATTTGAAAAGAAAATTTGAAGGGACAAAAAAAATGTCTGGAAACTGTTAAAGCAATTTATATTGATGACCTATCCTACTTCATGGTCATTACACTACTACTTAATGACCTATTTCCTGGTCATTACACTACTTGTCTCCTATGAAGTGAAGGTGTAGTGTACTGTATTTACAAGTACTCTCTCCATTCAAGTGAGTTGAGCAAGTACTCGTCACTACACCACACTTCCAATACAAATGTGCAGTGTAATGAAGAGAAAGCAGCACTCGCATAGAGAGTCCTGTTCAAACAGCTGATCAGCAAGGGGTGCCATGTATCAGTCCTCCACTGATCAAATATTACAGGAAATCTGTCACCAGAATAATTGCTATAGAAGTATAGCCATAGCCTAATAGCACTTAGTACCTTATTTCCAGATGTGCCTTTGTTTCAGAAATAGATGTTTTCTATCTTCTGAAAATCAGTTTATTTGGTATGCAAATGAGCCAGTATGGTGCACATAGTGGTGTCACTCTTGCAGGTAGGAGCCCAGGAACGCCTCCTGCTAGTGCCCAAGCCTAACCTCATGCTGGGAGCAGGGAAAATGTGGGCAGAGTTATGGCTTGAATGTGATTAGAGATGAGTGAATCTTTTCGCCACTTCGTAGATTCATATTGAATCTTCCATTTTTTCAACTTCGAAGCAAATCCGGATTTTGTAAGATTCGCTTCGTATTATTCGTAAATGTTCTTTAAATTTTGAACGCTACGTACGCTACATATGCAACGTACGAAACGTACACATTCTTCTTGCCCCCTCCCCCGGCCCCCCGAAGTGGGAAAATGGTGATACGCCCCCCTCAGAAGTGGGAAAAACCAGCCCGGCCCACCGGGAACTTTCTGTTTGCAAGTATAGGGAGTGAAGACTCCTCCCTCATTACTCTGCCTTCCACTCCAGTTCAAGACAGCTATGAACAAGATCCAGCCAGAGTCAGATTACAGATTCACAGAAAACATCATGGCAAAATAACTGCCTCCCAAGTTGGGAGAAATGGTCTTTGGGGACGTGTTCCCCAAACCACAACCTTCTCCAGATATCAGAGCGTCTCAAGTCCGTAAGAGAGTCTCACAGCCTCCTGACTCCATATTCGCCTTGCCGGCTGGTGCGGCTGCTGTGGCTCGTGAGTCAGCTGGTGTGGTGGAGGCCGCTGGAGTGTCCACTTCTCTGCCCAGGAGGAGAACAGCATCTTCCATCTGTCAAAATCTGATTGTGCCAGCGTCGGTGACGGCCCACGCCCAGACCCTATGGGAGTACAAGAATGCGGTGGAGGACTGGGTCATCCAGGTACTGGACCATCCAAGGCCGGGGGAACCTACACTGGAGTGGCGAAAGGGAACTGTCCTGTGGTTTTCGGTAGAGTGAGGCTCTGGCTTCCTGGTGGATGACGAGGATGGCAAGGAGTACTTCGTGGGCCACAGGTCAGTGAAATGGCTGTACCTGCCCCAACCCTGTCACAGCCTGTACGTGGGGAATCAGGTGGAGTACACACCATGGCATCCCTGAAAGGCCCCTTTGCTACCGGGGTTACCCTACTATCTAAGCCCCTGGTCCCAACATCACCATTGGAAGTTTGGCCGAAGGAACCACCAGGCACAGTACCGGTGCACTGCCTTCAGGAGTCACCAGATGGCACCCTCCGCTTCAGGGAGAAGCCACAGCTGGAGCTGGAGCCAGAACCTCTGATACCTGGACTGCCACCACCATTACCATCACAGTCCTTTCAGCTGGGTCAGCTGACGACTTCGTCGTTTACCTTCCAGTCTACGGTGATCCACCAGTACCAACTACCCTGGAAGATGAAGCCAGCAGCAGCCAAGGGAGCTCGGACTTCTTCCCTGGGTGCAACCTTACCTCCACCGCTGCAGCCAGAAGTCCTTACCCCTGCTGTCCCGGCAGCAGAATCCAGAAAAATAAAGGCACAAGTGGCTGCAGCGCTCACCAGCGTGACCACCACCCGGTCCCGGTCAAGTCCGACTTCTGAAACAAAAGGGCAGTGGAGTTCCACCACGGCAGTGAGCTTGGCCTACAGGAGGCAGGAGCGTCCTCTGATGTCTTTCAGCGGTAGCTTAAGCGAGGAGGACTGCAGGTCCCTCATCTGAGGAACCCAACTACTGGCTGGTTTAAAGGACACTTCAAGAGGACCTATGGGAGCCACACCATGGACTGCACCTGACGGGTGAGAGCTTTTTTTTGTTTAGTTTGTATTGCCGCCTGTTTGACTCTCACCTAGATGGACATGGCTTGTCAGGACTCCCCACCATTCTGCAGAAAATTCCCAGTTGCGCCTAAGCGTGCCTATTTTCCTCCCCCCCTTCTTAGGTTATTTGGGAGCCCCCTTTGCAAAAAGGTTCTCTATTTGCTGCTATTTTATACCATTCATGCCGCCTGTTTGACTCTCACCTAGATGGACATGGCTTGTCAGGACTCCCCCCATTCTGCAGAAAATTCCCAGTTGCGCCTAAGCGTGCCTATTTTCCTCCCCCCCCCCTTCTCAGGTTATTTGGGAGCCCCCTTTGCAAAAAGGTTCTCTATTTGCTGCTATTTTATACCATTCATGTGGGTTACACGTTACCTGCTTGCATTACAAAATTACCTTATGTGGATTACAATTGCATTTTGGACTGTGTTCCAGTGTTTTATTATCAAGCAGCCATGACTCGAAAATGTGAAATTGCACTAAAATGTTTGCATACTTATGTCTTAATAATGTTTTTACAGGTTCAGAAACGTTCAAGCACTTTAGCCCATTGTGTGAATTATTTTTCAGGTATTGCAATGCGTCCTATTATGCACTTATTGTACAGTGTTTTTTAGTGAACTATGCACTTAGCCAGATAGCTTACCTTTCTACCTCATATGGACTGCCTCTAAAGACTGAACGCCGAGGCCTAGCCCCGCTCCCCCGAGTGGTGATCGGAGGAGCCGGAGCATGTCTGCAGAAGCCCCTGTCATAGTGAATGACATAGCTGCATAGCTGCTGCATAGACCATTGTTTTTATTTTTTGAATTATTGTCTTACGTGGGGGCTCATTTTTTGCGGGATGAGATAACGGTTTGATTGGTACCATTTTAGGGTACATATGACTTTTCCATCGCTTGGTTTTACACTTTTTGTGAGGCAAGGTGACAAAAAATGGCTGTTTTGGCAGTTTTTTTTTTTTTTTTACAGCGTTCACCTGAAGGGGCAAATCATGTAATATTTTTATAAAGAAGGTTATTATAGATGTGGCAATACACAATATGGCTAACATTTTTATTTTTGTTTTACACATTAGATGCATTTTTGAATTGTGCTGCCATTTTCTGGGAGCCATATTTTTTTAATTTTTTGGCCGATTGTCTTAGGTAGGGTCTCAATTTTTGCGGGATGAGATGACTGTTTGATTGGTACCATTTTGGGGTAAATACGCCTTTTTGATCATGTGGTATTACACTTTTTGTGAAGCAAGGTGAAAAAAATGGCTGTTTTGGCACTGTTTTTTATTATTATTATTTTTTTTTTTACTTCGTTCACCTAACCGGGTGGATCATGTGATATTTTTATAGAGCCGGATACGGGAGCTGTGATACGTAATATGTCTACATTTTACATTTTTTTTTACTTTCTTTTGGGAAAAGGGCACTTTTTTTTTTTTTACTTGAAACTTTTTTTTTTTAAACTTTATTTTTTCCCCCCCACTCTAGGACTTCAATTTGTGGGGGTCTGATCCCCTTTATAATGCATTACAATACTTCTGTATTGTAATGCATTGGCTGTAAGTGTATTACACACAGTAATACACTTACAGCTCGCAGGGATGGCAGCCACGATGCCTAAGAAAGGCATCAGGCTTTCATCCAAGCCATCGGGTCCCTGTCACAGCAGCGCGGGGACCCGATGGACTCACCCGCCCACCACACATATGGCAGGTGCCTCGGTCAATGCGCCGGCATCAGTGTTTTCACCGATGCCGGCGCATACAGCATGGGTCCGAAAAACGGGCACAGCCGGTCCCCTGCAGCTGATTGGGCGGGCGCTGCTCCTGCACCTGCCCGATCAGCACGCTGTAGTACTATAGCGCCAAGCGGAAAGTCACTTCCCACAGTGCCGTACATGTAATGACCAATAAATTATTTTGCATTGACACTGTAACCTTATACGTTATTCATTTATGTAATAATTATGGCATTGTATTATAATTCACTTCACTAATTTAAATTTGGAGTTACAGTTTGAAAATGATTCAACCAGACTAAAGTTTGCAGAGAAGAAAGGGATATTCATTGTTGGATATAATTTAAATAAACAGGTAGAGATAATTTAAATAGAGAATGTGTAAAGATTCGCTCCTCTCTTAATACTATTCTATTACCACTCCAACATTGCTAAATATTTTGACTGACCCTGATTTTTTTCTGCAAGTATCAACCACGATTTCTGTAGACACAAACTCCTTGGCCTGATGATAAATAGAACAAGTACAAAAAAGTTTCCCTAATAAAACAGCAGCACAACTTTTTTTGACAACTCTAATAATTTACAACACAACAAATGAAACCTGTGCAAAAACGGAAATAACTAGGATAAAGTGTGTTATCTTCTGTGTCATTTAAATATTGTCTTGTAGAAAATTTCACCCTACTGAAAAGGTTAGCCATTTATCTCAGAAAGTTCTTAGTATTTTTATTTTCTTTTGGCACAGACCCTACTTCAGATTGAAATTACTTTGATAATGTTATGCAGAATTTTTTTTACAATTTTATAATTTCTAGCTTATATGGTAAAGTTTGGATCTGAAAGAATTATATCAAGCGTAACAGTTGAAATTGTGCATTTGAACACGTTTAAATATTTAAGTAAACATTTTGAAAAATGTAATTTTTTTAGTAATAATATAATCTTCCAACTGATTAAAAAGATACCAAAAAACCCAAACATTATTGCAAGCTATATCATGGGTATTTTTGTATATTTTTATTTATTTTTGTGATCTGCGGGTAGAATTTCCAGAATGGAAATTTCATCTCTGATTTTGCAAAAAGAAACATTCACAACTAAGGATACTTTCACACTAGTGTTTTTTTTTCCGGTATTGAGTTCCGTCATAGGGGCTCAATACCGGAAAAAAAACGCTTCAGTTTTGCCCCCATTCATTGTCAATGGGGACAAAACTGAACTGAAGAGAACGGAATGCTCCTAAATGCATTCCGTTCAATTCACTTGCGTCTCCAGACTGGAGAGCAAACCGCAACATGCTGCGGTTTGCTTTCCGTCCTGGGGATCTGCACCAAAACGGTGCAACACAATTGAAAACGGATCCATCCTCCATTAACTTTCAATGGAGATCATGACGGATCTGTTCCAGCTATGTTAAAGATAATACAATCAGATCCGTTCATAATGGATGCACACGGTTGTATTATCAGTAACGGAAGCGTTATTGCTGAACCCTGCTGGATCCAGCATTAACGCCAGTGTGAAAGAAGCCTAATTCACAGTAAAATTTGAATGTGTTACATGCCTATGTTGCATATATTACTTCAGATTTGCAGGGGATTTCGCACTCTGTATTGTAAAAGTTACCTGTGCAGCATAAATTGGCATAATATGGATCTCAAAGTCTACACTGCAGGTACATTTTTAATACAAAGTGAGATTTGTTTCAATTGCATTTACTACTAGTCTTGTAAAACATTGTGGGTTTTGACACAATCAAATCTGTTATGTATTTGTCCTGTGTGGACATACATTTAGATTGACAGGATTACTATTGGTTTAAAACTTATTGCCATCAGACACACAATATTTTTGATATTTTGAACTTATTTTTGCTATTAAACATTTATTAAATTCTTGTCTGTGAAAAATTTGTGATAAAACCATGTGAGGCTTTGTTGCACGATTCTAAACTGCATAGCACACTACTGCCCATACCCATATCATGCTTGAGCACTATACGGTATTATATAAACAAATGAAAATTAAGGGATAATGAGGGTTTAACCCCTTAGTGACGAGTGACGTACTATGTACGTCATGATGTGGTGGTAGTTACCGCATCATGACGTACACAGTACGTCATGAGCTCCAAGTGTCACCGCAAGTACACTTGCAATGACACTTGCTTGTAAACTGGTGTCACAGAGCTGTCCGTGCACCCAGCAGGGGACCAATCACAGTGGTCCCTGCCTTAGAACACCTGCAATTGGTCAGTCAGATTTGACTGACCAATCGCAGAGTGCAGCAGGACGCTACTACAGTATGTTTTCATTTTACAGGATGGCCGATATGATATTATTGTGTAAACCTTAAATAAATAAAAAAAAGTACACATGTTAGGTATCGCCACATCCGTAACAACCTGCTCTACAGAAATCTCACATGACTAACACCTCAGGTGAACACAGTAAAAATGAATAAATAAAAGCTGTGCCAAAATTGCCAATTTTTGGGTCACCATGCCCCAAAAAGTATAATAATGAATAATCCAAAAAAATCATATGTTCCCAAAAATTGTACCAATAAAAATAAAAATTTTCAACTCTTCCTGCAAAAAATGAGCCCCAGAAAATGGAGACACAAAAACATATTTGTTCTAAAAAATGCTTTATGTAAAACTGAAACAAACAAACAAAGAAAGTAGACATATTTGATATCATCGCGTCCATAACAACCTTCTCTATAAAAATACCACATGATCTAACCTGTCAGATGAACATGATAAAAAACAAAAAATAAATACTGTGCCAAAACATCCATACTTCGGTTACCTTGCCTCCCCCAAAAAAATAATATAGAGCGATTAAAAAAAATATGTACCCCAAAATAGTACCAATAAAACTGGCATCTTATCCCGTAGTTTCCAAAATGGGGTCACTTTTTGATTGTTTGTACTATAGGGTGCATCTGGGGGGTTTCAAATGGCACATGGTGTCTAAAAACCAGTCCAGCAAAATCTGCCTTCCAAAAGCCATGCAGCGCTCCTTTCCTTGTGCGCCCTGCCATGCGCTCATACAGCAGTTTACCACCATATGTGGGGTGTTTCTGTAAACCGCAGAATCAAGGTAATAAATATTTGAGTTTTGTTTGGTTGTTAACCTTAGATGTGTTAAAGAAAAAATGGACTAAAATAGAAAATCTGCCAAAAAAGTGAAATTTAGAAATTTCATCTCCATTTTCCTTTAATTCTTGTGGAATACCTAAAGGGTTAACAAAGTTTATAAAATCAGTGTTAAGTAATTTGAGGGGTGTAGTTTCCAAAATGGGATCATTTAAAGGGGTTTCTACTATGTGAGCCCCACAAAGTGACTTCAGACCTGAACTGGTCCTTAAAAAGTGGGTTTTGGAAATTTTCTTAAAAATTTTAAGAATTGCCTCTAAAATTCTAAGCCTTCTAATGATCCCAAAAAAATAAAATGACATTTAAAAAATGACGCAAACATAAAGTAGACATATGGGCAATGTTAAATAATAAATATTTTATGAGGTATCACTTTCAATTTTAAAAGCGGAGAAATTAAAATTTTGAAAATTGTGAATTTTTCATAATTTGTGGTAAAGTTGGGATTTTTTCATAAATAAAGGTGACATATATTGACTCAAATTTATGACTGTCATGAAGTACAATGTGTCACGAGAAAACAATCTCAGAATGGCTTAGATAAGTAAAAGTGTTCCAAATTTATTACCACATAGAGTGATACATGTCAGATTTTCAAAAATAGGCCTGGTCACGAAGGTGCAAAATGGCCCGGTCATTAAGGGTTTAACCAAAGACATATACTGTACATGCAATATCAACAGTGATTTCCCACACTGTGACCAGAAACTTTAATATTTTACCATGATTTTTGAATGAGTAGCCACCTAATGAGTAAATTAACTAGGTCATGTAAACTACACAGGGTGAAAACTATTACTTAGAAAGGCGGACTGAAATGGTTTCAAGACTTATTGTATCAGTGGGGGGTCACAGCACTCAATCCCTTGAGATGGCGAAAGTGGGTGCACGTTCTGATGAGGCCCAATCTCCACCAGGGGCCAGTCAGTACATCATAATTACGAAGTCAGACAGCACTCCAATTGCAGTGAATAACGTGATTTTATTTTCAGCCGTACATTATTTAATTCATAAGCGACGTTTCGGGCTTACAGATTGCCCTTCATCAGGCTGACATTACATGTAAAAAAAGGGTGTAAAAGAAAAAATAATAAGTACGGGACATGATTACATATATGTGTAATTCAAAAAGCAGTCAGCCAGCTGAGATATCAAGTAATAGACTGGATCCCCCCCTCCAAGAAGGGGTGGCAACCGTGAAGAATTGCTGAAGGAGAAGGAGATGATGGTTGAACACGGTTGAACACTTTACAACCAGACGGCTTGAATAAGGATTATTGCTGGGATATCACCTCTTAAATGTGGTTTTGCATTTGAATATTCCCGTTATTGAAATATGTATTAACCATCTCTTCAATCCTTATGTTTTAGGGCCGTACACGTCCTCTGGCGGGCGCTGCTCGCCCAGAACGCGATATGGTCTGAATCCACACTTACCTTTGGTCTAAGTATAGACTTCACCCCTTATAAGTGTACTTCTCTGACCATGTACTATAGTTTAGTATTGATTACCTATACTAACCGGCTTGTATATATTCCCTCTTACTAATGATTGCTATATACATCTGTTGTGTGCACTCATCATCTACAGTTATACCAGCAGATGAATCCCTTGAATTTGATCCCACTTACAAACCCTTGACAACCTATATATAATACCCATCTCCTCTCCCAAGTCCATTTTTCTAGTTTAATATATGTTTGTACACATTTGGGCAACCTACCCTCTTCCAATATGGCGGCCGCTTGTCTCACCACTTAGGTCGCATACGCATCACGTGCGCTTCGTCCAGCTTGTAGCGCCTGCTGTGTGCATCAGGCGCCCTTACACTGTGCCCCTCCCACATGCCGCCCCACACCGGAAGCTACGTAGGCGGACTACAGGAGGCGCACAGTGTTTAAAAGACCGTCGGTAACCCCACATGGCTGATACAGCCGACATGCCTGCACGCATGGATCTTAGGTAAGCTTTTGACTCGGTCTTGCGACCTCCGCGTTTAGCATCCTTTTTTCTTGTGGGGAACAGTACTCACCGCTTGGCCCATACACGGCCCATTCACACTATATTATATATGGTGCCGTCTGTACTAATGGCCTGCTGCCCCCATACACTTCAATACATCTTTTACCTTTCGCATTACAGGTCTCACGTTATATAGACCTTCCACTAACATCTGTAGGTGTACATTCTCTCAGAATTGAGGTTCAGACCTAGTAATGGTACCTTGGGAGTCCCTTATATACATCTCTTATATACATGTGCTTGTCCTTTGAATCATGTCAGTTTGATTGAATCATGTCCTCTGAATCATGGTTTTCAGACATATGCTCTTGTTTTTTCAAATCATGCTTTTTGAATTACACATATATGTAATCATGTCCCGTACTTATTATTTTTTCTTTTACACCCTTTTTTCACATGTAATGTCAGCCTGATGAAGGGCAATCTGTAAGCCCAAAACGTCGCTTATGAATTAAATAATGTACGGCTGAAAATAAAAAATCACGTTATTCACTCCAATTGGAGTGCTGTCTGACTTCGTAATTATGAAATGGTTTCAAGAATATTTTTAAATCTTAAATTGCACATTTTTAGCTTTGTTCATGAACACATTTGACTCATCAGTCACTGCACTCACAGCACTCACAGCACTCTGCAACATAAAGGGAGAGTTATCAGCCCCCTTTCATCAGGAATTTGTGGTTAAAAAACCATTGCAACTAGGTTCCAAAGAGGGAGGGCAGGGTGTGGATGGGGACATAGGCCACAGCACATTCATCGAAGTATTTAAATATACGTGGAGTGAAACATATAGTGAGGCAATTCATTTCATGTAAGGCACAATGTGGTTTATGTTATATTTTGCCCATGTGGGAGATTTTATATTAGGAAAAAAACATAAGATGCCTGTATGTGAGATTTAGGGAACATAAAAAATCCATTGAGACATTTTTCATTTAATAAGTTGTAAAATGATGCTTTGTTTTTAAAATGAATGTTTGTATATCGTTGCTACAGTGATGACATCAGGCGTGGAATAAGAGGACATACACGCTGACGCCATCGCGTTAGAGGCCAGATTAAGCGCGGTTTAGCACCAGCTACCATGTTTTAAAGAGGAATAAAGAAACTGAAAAAGTTAGTGCTGCACGTTTATTTTCTTCTCACACCACATGTGAATATTGCCTATAATGCTGAGCACCGCCTGGGAACCACACGATGAGCGCATTAACTGAATGTGAACCCCATAAAGAGGCTGCAGTGCCGGTCCCAGACTACTTCTAAACATTATAAACAAAAGTTACTCTTAGTATAAAGCTTATTGGCACAAAATGTGAAAAATGTATTAAGAATAGAGATGAGCAAGCATACTCGTCCGAGCTTGGTGCTCGTTCGAGTATTAGGGTACTCGTAAGTGCTCGCTGCTCGGACGAGTATCTCGCCATGCTCGAGAAAATGGCAACTTCCGCATCGTGCTTTTTTGGCGCCTATAAACACAGCCAATCACAAGCCAGGAGACTCTACGGTACACCCAGTATCACGTGGGGCCCTTACATGTCGATAGCAGGGGTTGGCTGGCCTGATCAGGTGACCCTGGAATATACTAGTGACTGGCCGCGGTGCTCGGCTCAGATGCCGTCTGGATGTCGTTAGGGATAGAGCTGCTGCCTTTCAGGGACAGTGTTAGGGCCTGCATTTAGTTCTCTGTTAGGCAGGAATCACCCACAAAGAAACCAACAGCCCATCTAAGGGCTAGAAGACATTTTTTTTTGTCTCCTGGCTTGGCTGGCTGGCTGGCACTAGTAGTGCAGCTATCGCCATATAGAACCCCCTTTTTTTTAATGTTATATCTCAGTGATACAAATCCATTGCACACAGCAGTGTGGAACCATTCTATGTGTCACAGTTCAGTACACTCAATATTTTCTGTCCAGGTGACACTTTCTGTACGTCACAGAATACAACCAAGTCATTTGCTACCTGTCACGTATACAGCTTGATCCTAAAAATCTCTGTGCGACATTTGTCTGGGTCGCAGTCTAAATAGCCACCGTCAGTAGGGTGTCAGTCAGCTCTACGATAGTTTCTGCACGTCACGTTCCAAAAAAAACAAAAATCCAAACAAAATATACAAAAAAAAAATTAGTTTTTTTTTTTGTTTTAGCTCAGTGATACAAATCCATTTCACACAGCTGCGTGTAACCTTTCTATGTGTCACAGTTCAGCACACTCACTCCAATCCATATATTCTGTCCAGCTGACACTTTCTGTACGTCACAGAATACAACCAAGTCATTTGCTACCTGTCACGTATACAGCTTGATGCTAAAAATCTCTGTGCGACATTTGTCTGGGTCGCAGTCTAAATAGCCACCGTCAGTAGGGTGTCAGCCAGTTCTATGATAGTTTCTGCACGTCACGTTCCAAAAAAAACTAAAAGAAAAAAAAATATTTAAAAAAAAATATATATTTTTTTTTCTTTTAGCTCAGTGATACAAATCCATTTCACACAGCTGCGTGTAACCTTTTTATGTGTCACAGTTCAGCACACTCACTCCAATCCATATATTCTGTCCAGGTGACACTTTCTGTACGTCACTTAATTAAACCATACTGAACAAGTTTGTGGGTTTCAGTACACCAGGCCCGCAGGGTGAGACAGTACCTGCTGATGAGGGAGCTGTGGAACGCCGCAGAGCTACACTCCCTAGCTTCATGTCTCAACTTACAGGGACACGTGGTAGAGTACTGTTGAAACCACAACAATGCGAACAGCTGATCTCGTG
>ONZH01013335.1:0-37433 GCA_900303285.1 Rhinella marina
GACAGGAAGACTGTCCCCAATGCACAGGCAACATCTGTCCAGTTTCCATTGACGGATGCAGACCCATTCAACTTGAATGGGTCCGTGATCCGTCCGCAACTCAAAAAATTAGAACATGTTCTATTTTTTTTGTGGTGCAGAGGCACGGAGAGAAACCCCACAGAAGCAGCCTGTGGTGCTTCCGCACAGTTCCGTGCCTCTGTTCCGCACCGGTCCTACAGGATTGCAAGGATTTGGTCCACATCCAGAGTGCGGTGCAAAAATGGCCGTTCCCGTATACTGCAGATACACATTCGCATGCGTAAGCCATAATACTGAGGGTGGAGGGTGCCGGTGTCAGAGGAAGACTGGGAGTGTAGTATGCCGGTGTCAGAGGAAGACTGGAGGTTTAGTGTGCCAGTGTCAGAGGAAGACTGTGGATGTAGTTGGCCAGTGTCAGAGGAAGACTGGGAGTGTAGTGTGCCGGTGTCAGAGGAAGACTGGGGGTGCCGGTCAGAGGAAGACTGGGAGTGTAGTGTGCCGGTGTCAGAGGAAGACTGGGAGTGTAGTGTGCCGGTGTCATAGTAACATTGGGGATGTAGTGTGCCGGTGTCAGTGGAAGACTGGGGGTGTAGTGTGCCGGCGTAAGAGGAAGACTGGGAGTGTAGTGTGCCGGCGTGAGAGGAAGACTGGGAGTGTAGTGTGCCGTGAAATTTATTGGATCATTTAAACTTTTTTTTGTAATGATACAACTGAAAAGTGGGGTGTGCAAAATTATTCGCCCCCTTGCATTAATACTTTGTTGCGCCACCTTTTGCTGTGATTACAGCTGCAAGTCGCTTGGGGAATGTCTCTATCAGTTTTGCACATCTAGAGACTGAAATTCTTGCCCATTCTTCCTTGCAAAACAGCTCGAGCTCTTTGAGGTTGGATTTCAGCTCTTTCCACATATTCTCAATTGGATTCAGGTCTGGACTTTGACTTGGCCATTCTAAGACCTGGATACCTTTTATTTTTGAACCATTCCATTGTAGATTTTGCTTTATGTTTGGGATCATTGTCTTGTTGAAAGATAAATCTCCGTCCTAGTCTCAGGTCTTTTGCAGACTCCAACAGGTTTTCATCCAGAATGGTCCTGTATTTGGCTCCATCCATCTTCCCATCAATTTTAACCATCTTCCCTGTCCCTGCTGATGAAAAGCAGGCCCAAACCATGATGCTGCCACCACCATGTTTGAAAGTGGGGATGGTGTGTTCAGGGTGATGAGCTGTGTTGCTTTTACGCCAAACATATCGTTTTGCATTGTTACCAAAAAGTTGGATTTTGGTTTCATCTGACCAGAGCACCTTCTTCCACATGTTTAGTGTGTCTCACAGGTGGCTTGTGGCAAACTGTAAACGAGACTTTTTATGGATATCTTTGAGAAATGGCTTTCTTCTTGCCATTCTTCCATAAAGGCCAGATTTGTGAAGTGTTCGACTGATTGTTGTCCTATGGACAGACTCTCCCACCTCAGCTGTAGATCTCTGCAGTTCATCCAGAGTGATCATGGGCCTCTTGGCTGCATCTCTGACCAGTCTTCTCCTTGTTTGAGATGAAAGTTTAGAGGGACGGCCAGGTCTTGGTAGATTTGCAGTGGTCTGATACTCCTTCCATTTCAATATGATCGCTTGCACAGTGCTCCTTGGGATGTTTAAAGCTTGGGAAATCTTTTGGTATCCAAATACAGCTTTAAACTTCTCCACAACAGTATCACGGACCTGCCTGGTGTGTTCCTTGGTCTTCATGATGCTCTCTGTGCTTTAAACAGAACCCTGAGACTATCACAGAGCAGGTGCATTTATACAGAGACTTGATTACACACAGGTGGATTCTATTTTTCTTCATCAGTCATTTAGGACAAGATTGGATCATTCAGAGATCCTCAATGAACTTCTGGAGTGAGTTTTCAGAACAGAAAGTAAAGGGGCCAAATAATTTTGCACGTCCCACTTTTAAGTTTTATTATTACAAAAAAAGTTTAAATGATCCAATAAATTTCGTTCCACTTCACAATTGTGACCCACTTGTTGATTCTTCACCAAAAATTTAAAATGTTATATCTTTTTGTTTGCAGCCTGAAATGTGGCAAAAGGTTGAAAAGTTCCAGGGGGCCGAATACTTTCGCAAGGCACTGTGTATGTGTATATCCCCCAAACAGTAATGCTGCCCCATCAGTGCCCCCATACAGTAATGATCCCATTTGTGCCTCCCTTACAGTAGTGATGGCCCCTTAGTACACCCTTTACAGTAGTCCTGCCCTTTAGTGCCTCCTTTACAGTAGTGCAGTCCCATCAATGTCTCAATTACAGTAGTTCCGTCCCGTAGTGCCTCAAAGTAGTAAAGGCCCCTTACCACCTTCCTTACAGTAGTCCTGCCCTTTAGTGCCTCACTTATAGTAGTGTAGCCCCATTAGTGCTTCCATTACAGTAATGCAGCCCCCATTTTGACTCACTTACAGTAGTGCTGCCCACTTAGTGCCCCCCTTATTGTAATGCTGCCCCCTTACGGTAGTGCTGCCCATTTTGTGCATAACTTACAATAGTGCTGCCCCCTTATTCCCTTTACAATATGACTGCTACTGTGGTGGTAATATAATAATCTCATATAAAATTTAAAAAAAACATTATACATTTTTTAAATGGTCTGACACTGCATAGAAAACTGAGGTAAAACAATGGGGGAGATTTATCTCAACTGGTATAAAGGTCAAATAGCTTAGTTGCCCATAGAAAACAATAAGAGTCCATCTTTCGTTTTCATAAGGAGCTCTGAAAAGTAGAATATGATTGTTTTTTTATGGTCTAGTAAGTCTGTTTACCTTTGCAACAGTTCAGATAAATCTACCCCTACATATGTATGTGTTCACTAGAGTTGAGCGAATCCTAAAAGATTCGGGGGTTCGGAATTTGGCCCGAATCCCACCGCGGGATTCGTGGGTTCGGGCCGAATCACGAATCCCATTAAAGTCTATGGGAGACCCGAATATTTTTGCAGGGGCCAAAGGTTCTGCACAGTCAAGTTTGCCCCAACATGTGAAAACCTCAGAAAAAGATGGAAGCACCTTGGAAATGGATAAGAAACACCAGGGACAGCATGTAGGGATGCCTCTGAGGCTCCCTAATTGCACCATTTTTTCTAAATCTGGCCAATAGTCTGGTGATGACCCCAAGGCAATTTTCAGGGACACGGTAATGGTGACCCACTTAAAAATGCTGTAAAGCATGGTGGTGAGCCTCAGTAATAAGATGGCAGTGTAAAGCATGGCGGTGAGCCTCAGTATGACTTTTTAGATGGAAATTGCATGTGGTCACGTACTCCCTGGAACCCCACAGTCACCACTTCTCTGATGTGCTACCCCAGAACATTCTCTGCCCCAATTCGCAAGACCTTTTGCAGTCTCAGTGTGCTGACAGTGGGGATTTACCAGTGTTGTCTGAGGAGGTGGTGGACAATGGCGAGACACAGGTGTCGGGGGGTGAGGTAGTTGTATGGGAAGCAAGTTACAGTGGGGACTCCTTGGGGGGACTTTCTCATGATGGGGCAGATTCAACTTGGGTGGATCAGGCACAGGAACAGATCAATTTTAAGTGTGAGGCAACATCAGCACCACAACCGCTTGGGAGAGGCAGTGGGCATTGTGTTTAGAAAGGCTGATGGGCTTCCGTCAGCACTGTGTGTATAGAACCCCATGGCCTTTCCTAAAAAATTTGGTTACAAAGCCGCATGACTTCTGAAAAATTGTTATTAGAAAGACGGATGACTTTCCTGAAAAATTGGTATTAGAAAGACGGATGACTTTCCTGAAAAATTGTTATTGGAAAGACGGATGACTTTCCTGAAAAATTGTTAGTAGAAAGCGCGATGACTTTCCTGAAAAATTGTTGCATATGCAACTCAGATGAAGAGGAGAAGGAAAGCAAGCAATTTAGGAGGTACCCTGAGGTGGGGATGAGAACTGGGGTGATATCCATGACCTTTTCATCTTGATGAACGTGAGGATGTCGGCGTTGTCGGTGGACAGGCGCGTCCGTTTGTCCGTAATGATACCCCCGGCGGCACTAAAAACCCTTTCAGACAGTACACTTGCAGCAGGGCAGGCAAGCACCTCAAGAGCGTACTGCGCAAGTTCTGGCCACCTGTCCAGCTTGGCCAGCCAGTAATTATATGGCGTGGAGTTATCGGTCAGGACGTTGGTCTGGTCCGCGACATACTCCCTCACCATCTTGCGGTACTGTTCCGCCCTGCTCTGCCTGCCCTGTGGCTGTGTCATACTCTCTTGCTGGGGTTTAAGAAACTTGGCAAAAGCATGGAATAGTGTACCACTGCCCTTGGCGCCTACACTGACTTTCCCCCTCCTCTCCTCTCCAACTTCGGCCACTGCAGTCCGCCCCCTGTTGCTCGACTGGTCTGGAAAGGCCTGTAGCAGTTTCTGAACCAGGGCCTTGTGGTAGAAAATGACTCGGGTGCTCCTTTCCTCCATGGGTATTAGTTGGGCAAAGTTGTCCTTGTAGCGTGGGTCAAGGAGGGTGTACACCCAATAGTCATTGGTGGACAGTATCCACTTGACCCGGGGATCACCACAAAGACAGCCAAGCATAAATTGTGCCATGTGCCCTACTGTGCCAACACGCAAGCCTTCAGCCTCCTCACTTAGCGGACTCTCCATCTCCTCCTCCTCCCCCCCCCCTTTCCTCCAACCCCAATTCATCCTCCTCAGCCCATACCCGCTCAACAGGTAGCATGGAATCACCCCCTGATGCATGGTGCCCAAGAGTTTCTTCCTCCTCCTCAGCCGCCTCCTCCTCCTCAGTTCCGCGCTGCGAAACTGACAACAGGGTGCTCTCAGTGTCACTGTCTTCCCCCACCTCCTGTGACGCTGCTGAATCCTCAGATCTTAGGTTCCGCAAGGAGTTCTGGATGAGGCACAGCAGAGGGATGGTGACACTGATGATGTGTGCATCACCACTAACCATCTCTGTTGCCTCCTCAAAGGGACCTAAGACCTGGCAGATGCCAGCCATCCACGTCCACTCCTCAGCATAGACATGAGGAAGCTGACTGGCCTGACTACCACCTCGGGGGATCAGCTGGCAGTCTACAACTGCGCTGCGTTGTTGGTACACCCTGGCTAGCATGTGTAACGTCGAATTCCAACGCGTGGGAACGTCACACAGCAGCCGGTGAACAGGGAGTTGTAGCCGCCCTTGCACAGTCCTGAGGGTCGCGGCATCGGTGGTGGACTTGCGAAAATGGGCGCATATGCGCCGCACCTTGGTGAGCAACTCACTCAACTGGGGGTAGGTCTTGAGGAAATGCTGGACCACCAAGTTGAGCACGTGGGCCATGCAGGGCACGTGAGTCAGCCCACCAAGATGCAGAGCCGCCACCAGGTTACGCCCATTATTGCAAACCACCATTCCTGGCTGAAGGTTCAGCGGCACCAACCACGCATTGGTCTGCCCCCTGATGCCCTGTAAGAGCTCTTCAGCCGTGTGCCTCTTATCCCCCAGGCTCAGCAGTTTCAGGACTGCCTGCTGCCGCTTCCCTACCACAGTGCTGAAACTGCTGGCCATCGAGGAAGCGAGACTTGACGATTGGGGCATCACTGCCACTTTGGAGGAGGAGGAGGTGGTGGAGGAGGAGGTGGAGGCATAATGTGCCGGAGACACACAGACGGAACTATGTCCCGCAATTCGTGGTGTGGGTAGCACATGTGCAGCCCCACGATCGGTCTGTGCCCCAGCCTCCACCAGATTGACCCAATGTGCCGTGAGGATGATGTAATGTCCCTGGCCACCGGTACTCGTCCACGTATCTGTGGTCATGTGGACTTTACCACAAACCGCGTTTTTGAGAGCGTGGGCAATGTTCTCAGACACATGCCGGTGCAGGGCGGGGACGGCACATCGGGCAAAATAGTGTCAGTTTGGGACAGAGTAACGGGGGGCTGCCGCCTCCATAAGGTTGCGGAAGGATTCTGTATCCACAATCCTGTACGGCAACATTTCCAAACTAATCAGCTTGGCGATTTGCACATTTAGAGCTTGCGCATGGGGGTGGGTGGCTGCGTACTTGCGCTTGCGTTCAAATGTCTGCGGTAGAGACAGTTGAACGCCGCACTGGGACACATGAGTGGAGGAGAGGGAGGGAGATGGAGCTGAAGGGGTCCTTTCGGGGCAGGAGGCTGCAACGTCCTGGCTTGGACGAGACACAGTTGCTGGACTAACTGTGTCAACGTCACCACCAGCTGACAGAAGTGCAAACCATTTGGTGGGGTGTTTTCGCTCCAAATGTTTGCGCAGGCTACTAGTCGTCAGGTTGTTGCGTTTTGAACTCCTGCTCATTGACGTGTGGCACAGCTTGCACACCGCCAAACGAGGATTGGCCTCATCATCCTTAAAGTACTCCCAATGTAAGGAGTGGCGCATAGTACGGGCTGGGGCGTGACCTGTAGGAGCACTTGGTGAAGTAGTGACTCGGCCCCGGCTTCTCCCTCGTCGCTGCCCTCTGGCTCTCTCAACAGCTTGTGGAGCTGATGTCGCCTCACAGTCTGAACCACTGCCTCCAGTTGCCTCATCCACCCAAGTAGGATCTGTCCCTTCATCATCCCCCAGGTCTTCCTCAGACTCCACAGTGACGTCCCTGACAACTACCTCCGACAACAGTGTCTCGTCGTCATCTTCCACCACCTCCTCAGACGCCACGGCTAACTCCCCACTCTCATAACCCGGAGACTCTCATAACTGGGAGACCTGCAGTTTTTTCTTCTATAGGTCTTACCTCGGCCTGGAAATCCTTGGGAGTCCCTAGAGGGCTGTGGGTAAATTCTGCCGGGGTCCATCGCGCGTCGGGGTCGGCTGTAAGGACCCGATGGCAAGCAAAGGGTTCCAGGAGGCCCTTCCTTGCTTTACGGCAGAAGCGTGGGCATCTCTGGTGGAACTCTGCCACGCGAAGGCGCTGGGAGCAGTAATGGGAGAAGATCAGCAGTCCAGCATTGCCTTTTGGCTTCCTCGTGCAACGCCTGTTACTTCCGGTCACGCGGTGTGTTGCGCTTCCGGTTTCTTCAGTAAGGATCGCATCCCGCTTCCGGGGCCTGGAGAACACCGGATTTAGTGGTTTGTTCCCTGGCCCCCCTCCTGTAGTAAGCGTTTGGACAGCCTATTTGCAATCTGGTCTTTCTCCTCCTCTCAGCGGTGAAGGCTTCTTCTACACGGTCTGTCTCTACTTCTTGAGCTGAACGTTCTTGTGTCACAATTGAACAGATTTGTAGGGCGGCCACCTGGACTTCTCCTTCCACCTTTTTTCGCCACTATAGGTTGCATCTTCTTCATCTTCTGATCTCTCTTTTGGAAGAAAGGTTCTTCAAGCAGTGGTTCCTCCCTAAAAATTTCTCTGTAATTCTCTCTCTGTGGTGCTGTCGTGGGGGAGGGGGAAAAGGATAATTACTTACCGGTAATCGGATTTTCCAGACCCCACGACAGCACCCTTCTAATTCCCTCCCGGTTTCTGGTGTTCTGTCGCACTTGGGTGCGCGCGGACCCGATGGGGATCGCAACTCCTTAGGATATCCGCACGTGCCGCGGTCAGCGCTGACCGCGGCAGTGCGAGGGTTAATGCACCGGCTTCAGTGTTTTCACCGATGCCAGTGCATACAGCAGGGGTCTGGCTTTCGGCCACTGCCAGACCCCTGTAGCTGATCCGGCAAGCGCAGCTCCTGCGCCCGCCCGATAAGAACGCCGTAGCAGTACCCTAAGGGTTAAACTTTTAATATTTTGGTTTTCTTTTTTTACATTTTATTTAATAACTATTAGCCACCTTAGCTGAGGGCGGTACACCATGTTTTCTAAAAGATACTAGGTTGAGCAAATCCCAGAATCGTATCGATCCGAGTACAAAAGTATTGATTGGGTATTGAAAGTTCAATACCTGGTGCAACCCTAGTTTCTCACAGGTGATGATCCTGCTTAGATCTTTATTGGACCATTTCCCTGTTCTGACACAAATTAAATTTACTACCGGTAGTCCTTGTGGTCCCTTGAGTTTAAAGCTTAGCTCTTTTTGGCTGAAGCTTTTACGGTAGATGAAATAGATATTACTCAGTGTCTTAGGGAATATCTTCAGCCTAATGAGGATTCAGCCGTCCCAGGCATTTTTTTTTTAAGAGGATTTGTATTAGCGATGTTAAAACATGCAATAAATGTCTTGATGCTGAGATTAGGCATCGGTTGACATCTCCTGAGATGATCCATGTTTTCCCGCCTTTGAAGAGTGCTTTACAAGTTTGGAAGGAGATGCGACAACACTATAGATCAGGGAACAGCAAACTTCAGCCGTTCTGAAACTACAATTCCCAGCATTCACTTCCATGGGAGTTACAAGAACAGCCAAGCTAGCGTGCATGCTGGGAGTTGTTGTTTCATAACAGCTGGAGTGCTGATGGTTGCTGACCCCTACTATAGATCATATATTCTGGAGCAGGCAGACAACAAACATATGTTTTTAAAACGGCAATATTTAGAGGATGGTGAGAGTTTGGGGCATTTATTAGCAATAGAGATGAGCAAACGTGCTCGGCTCCCCTGCGCTCGCATGGGTGCAGGCAGCTGCTTCCGTTGGGTGAGGAGGACGGAAGCGGCTGCCTGCGCCCATGCGAGCGCAGTGCTCGTTACGAGCACGTTTGCTCATCTCTAATTAGCAACTATAGCTAGGACTCAACAGGGCCCCACATTTGTGTCTTGGCTTAGAGGATCTGGCATTCCGTTAGTTGCAGGGCTGTGGAGTCGGTAAGCCAAAGCCCCGACTCCAACGCCGACTCCTCAATTTCCCCTAACTCCAACTCCCTCATACATGGCACATGTTTAAGTGACAACGTTAAACAAACTTTGCATAATTCAATAGTACAGATATACAGTACAGACCAAAAATTTGGACACACCTTCTCATTCAAAGAGTCTTCTGTATTTTCATGACTATGAAAATTGTAGATTCACACTGAAGGCATTACTGCATTTAACCACTCAGTGCTCAGTCCCATCATTCTTCACTGCTCTCAGCCAATCAGAGAACAGTCTTTCTGGTCTGCAGGTTACCATAGAAACCTGTTTACAGTAAGATACTTGCTGAACTGTCTATAGTTCATGACTAAATCAAAAATCTACTGACCACTGTGTTTAGAAAATGTCTTTTTACCTGTCCCTTTATGTTAAAAGCTAATCTTTGTAACTAGTGAGAAAACCCCTTTAATCCTGTTTTCTCTAGTAGATCTGAGATGATTCCTTCCCAGTGCCTTTTTCCTCTGATCTGTTGCAGAGGAGTTTCACTTCTGAGCATCTACATAAAGAGCAGCACACAGTCATCTCAACTGAAGATCCTTACATCAGGAATAGAACAGACATTTATAGGACATTTCATCATTTTCCCAAATTCTTATAAAAATGTATTCAGCACATACTGCATTGAACTAACTGTACCAATTTATTTTATATTTTAGGAGTCGGTCCATTTTATACCGACTCCGACTCCACCAAAATGGACACTGACTCCACGACTCCGACTCCACAGCCCTGGTTAGTTGCCGAATCATCTGACATTTTGTGTATTTTCTCCCAGTTTTACTCTGAACTGTATAAAACTAGAGCCACATTTACACCATCTGATGGTGGATGGATCTGATGCTCTCTAATGCTACAGCTAATTCAACTTTACAACAACTTTTTCTTTAAGGGGTTCTCTGGGCTTTTAATATTAAAAGGAAAGGACATCCATAGGATAGGTCATCAATATCAGATTGGCGGGGGTCAGACACTCCTCAACCCCACCAATTAGCTGTATGAGGAGATGGCGCGCAGAGTGTGCACATGCCCTCTCTCTTCCTGCTCGCCTGCAAATTGATCCAGAGGACGTCAAAAAACTTAGTAAGGTAGAAGCCAATTTTCCTCACTTTAGAGGAGAAAAATTCTTTCCTGACTCCAGTCAGAATAACTCCCTGGATCAACAACCCTAACTATAACCTGTAACCTTCTTTCCTCTAGGATGTCCCCTCATCACAGTCCTGGGGATTAAAAGATGATGGGAGAGATCTCTTTACTGACCCCTGATATATTTATACATAGTTTTTAGATCTCCCCTGAATTGTCTTTTTTTTTTTTTTTCTAAAGTGAATAACCCTAATTTTGATAATATTTCTGGGTACTGTAGTCCAGCCATTTCAGTTATTACTTTAGTTTCCCTTCCCTGAACGCTGTCCAGCCTGCTATGTCTGTCTTGTTCACAGGAATCCAGAACTGTAAAGAGTACCACATGTGTGGACTGACTTGTGATTTGTAAAGTAGCAGGACTATGTTCTCATCACAGGCATCTATGCCCCTTTAGGTTCAACCCATTATCTAATTGGCCTTGGCAGCAGCTGCCTGTCACTGGTTTGGTTTCTACAGCTTAGTTTGCTGTTCACTAAAATTCCCAAGTCAATTTTCTTGTCAGTATTACTCAGTGTTTTACCATTTAGTATGTACAGGTAACTTGTATTATTCTTTCCTATGTGCATAACCTTACATTTCTCTGTTAAACGTCATCTCCCACTTTTCTACCCAAGCCTCCAATCTATCCAGATCCCTCTGTAGCAGTAAACAGTCCTCTTCCGCGTTAATTACTTTACACAGTTTAGTGTCATCTGCAAAAAATATTTGACTGTCCAGGCCTTTGGCAAGATCATTAATAAATATATTGAAGAGTATAGGGCCCAATACTAACCCCTGTGGTACCCCACCAGTGACTGTGACCCCATCTGTGTGTAGAGTTAATAACCACCATCTGTTTTCTGTCACTGAGCCAGTTACCCTCATACAGATATTTTCTCCCAGTCGAAACATTCTCATTTTTTATACTAACCTTTTATGTTGCACACATCAAAGGCTTTGGAGAAGTCCAGATATACAACATCCATTGATTTGCCACGGTCAAGTCTAGAACTTACCTCCTCATAGAAATTGAGTAAATTAGTTTGACATGACTGATCCCTCATGAAGCCATGCTGATACGGCATTATTTGGTTATTTTCATTGGGGTACTCCAAGATAGCATCTCTTACAAAACTTTCAAACAGTTTTCCCACAACAGATGTTAAACTTACAGGCCTATGGTTTCCGGGCTCTGTTTTTGGACCCTTTTTGAATATTAGCACCACATTACCTAAGCGCCAATCCTGTGGAACACTCCCTGTCAATATAGAGTTCTTAAATATCAGAAATAAGGGTCTGGCTATGACATTACTTAATTCTCTTAACTCTCTTTGCAATAGACATAGCAGCAGCAGAAAGAGAGAAGGGAGAGGCACCTGCACACTGCACACGCCTCCCCTTTATACTGCTGATCGGTGCCGGGTGTCAGACCCCACCGATCTGATATTGATAACCACTTCAGGACTCCCCAGGTGGCCCCCCCACGGCAACTCTATCCTACTTTTTAAATGCTATGGAGAGGTATCCTACCTTAGGCATTTGATAACCCCACTAGACGCTACTGTATATGTGGACTGTCTTGGAGAGAATGGTCTTCGGCTCATTTTTCACTCATTGAGTGAAAGTCCTGTATGTAGCCCCTGTAACTAGAATTAGAGTGAACAATGCCTTATCGAATTCCTTCCCACTTGGGAGGGGCACCTGCCAGGGATGCCTTCTCTCGCTGTTTCTATTTGCACTGGCAATTGACTTCTTGGCAGACATTTTAAAATCTTCTCTAGATATTGTGGGTTTTAAATATGAGACTAAAGAGGAACAAGAATTACTTTATGCATATGATTTTCTATTATTTGTAAGTGACCTTATAATGGGTATCATAGATGGCTTTATATATAATGGGTACAATAGATGGCTTTGGTAATTATTCAGGTCTTACCATTAATTTGTTGAAATCAATGCTTTTGCCCCTGATATTGGATGACTGTATACCACTTTATGACAATATAGTGAATCCACTGGATGACAAATTCAAATATAGGCAGGGTGTGGCTGCATGGTCGCCTGAGAGGATGCTGTGCTCTGGGTCCCCCGAGCCATTACCCTGAATATTACCCCTTCAGTCCGGGTACTTGACCCGTATAACAGGTGCTGCAGCTCACCCTGACCTGCCTGTGTCTAGTGGGGCTCCAGTGGGGGCTCTGTCTGGACCACGGAAAGAACAGTCTTGACTCCTCCACTCCGTATTGTGGGCCTCCCGGAAAAAAAACTGAAGGTGCAGATGCAGTCCCTTTCATGGAGACCTGGCTGAGGGACATCTTGGGCATATTAGAGTTCTCCCTGTTTTTTTTTGCCATTGAACTGGTGCATCGGGTCTGACTTAAACCAGGGCCGCCTGGGGGTCCCCCTAGACCTCTCCTTGCCAGACTCCTTAAAGGGGTTGTCTCACTTCAGTTAGTGGCATTTATCATGTAGAGAAAGCTATATATATATATATATATATATATATATATATATATATATATCTCTTAATAATATAAAAATGAATTTGTCTGTCTGTCTGTTCTCTATGCGCGACCAAACTACTGGACCGATTTTCACCAAATTCGGCACACAGGTACATTAGGTGTCCGGGAAGGTTTTAGACCAGGTCTCATCTCTCTAGGACATACCGTTCCCGAGATATTCCCAAAATATGATCTCCATTAGCCAACATTACAACTGGGAGCTTTGGTTTTAAACTCCAACTGCCATTCTCTGCAAAGCCACACAGGGAGGGCAGGTTTCCATAACAACCAGGTAATTATCAGCAGCTGAGGATCTCATCCATTTCTATTTACTGACACTGTTAAAGGTATTCCGGTTACCATAAATATAACTTATGTTTTTTTCTATTACTACAGTTCAGTAGAAATAAAAGATGTTTTCCTCCACTGCTGCCTATTGCGTGGGCTCATAAATAAGCATGGTATTGACCTTTAATTCAGGCCACACTAAAAGAAGTACTTAAAACCCCCGCCCCAGGTCTCACTAAGCCACACCCCCAACTTTGTCAGGCCACACCCCCTTTCACTCCGCAGCCAACAGAGATTGAAAAAATAAAGGTAAAAATCAACTTCTGTCAGCTGCAGGGATGGGTGGGAGGTTGACTTTCTTTCTGCAACAACACACACAAACATTAAATAAAATAGATTAAATCCACCCATGCGAAGCGTCTTGCTAATCCACGCCCCCGACTGTCAGGTCACGCCCCCTCCCACTCCGCAGCCAACGGGAATTGAAAAAATGAAGGTAAAAATAAACTTCTGTTTGCTGCAGGGGTGGGAGGGTGAATTTCTCTCTGCAACAACACACAAAAATTTTAGATGAAATAGACTACAACCGTTCGAAGCCTTTTGCTAAGCCACGCCCCATCTGTCAGGCCACGCCCCCACTCACTCCGCAGCCATTCTGCAACGACACACAGAAACATTAAATGAAATAGATTAAATGCACCTATGCGAAGCGCTTTGCTAAGCCACGCCCCGACTCTGTAAGGCCATGCCCCCTCCCACTCCGCAGCCAACAGGGATTGAAAAAATAAAGGTAAAAATCAACTTCTGTCAGCTGCAGGGATGGGTGGGAGGTTGACTTTCTTTCTGCAACGACACACAGAAACATTAAATGAAATAGATTAAATACACCCATGTGAAGTGTCTTGCTAATCCACGCCCCCGACTGTCAGGTTACGCCCCCTCCCACTCCACAGCCAATGGGGATTGAAAAAATAAAGGTAAAAATAAACTTCTGTTTGCTGCAGGGGTGGGAGGGTGAATTTCTCTCTGCAACGACACACAAAAATTTTAGATAAAAATAGACTAATTATAGACTACAACTGTTCGAATCGTCTTGCTAAGTCACGCCCCCAACTCTGTCAGACCACGCCCCCTCTCACTCTGCAGCCATTCTGCAACGACACACAGAAACATTAAATGAAATAGATTAAATCACCTATGCGAAGCGCTTTGTTAAGCCACGCCCCCAACTGTGTCAGGTCACGCCCCCTCCTACTCCGCAGCCAACAGGGATTGAAAAAATGAAGGGAAAAATAAACTTCTGTCAGCTGCAGGGGTGGGAGGGTGAATTTCTCTCTGCAATGACACAAAATTTTAGATGAAATAGACTAATTTCAGACTACAACCGTTCGAAGCATCTTGATAATCCACACCCCCAACTCTGCCAGGCCACGCCGCCTCCCACTCCGTAGGCAACGGAGATTGAAAAAAATCAGCTGCAGGGGTGGGAGGGTGAATTTCTCTCTGCAATGACACACAAAAATCGTAGATGAAATTGACTAATTTTAGACTACGACCATTCAGTACTAATAAAAGATGTTTTTTTCCACTGCTACCCATTGCGGGTCCCCATAAATTACCATGTCATCGACCTGTAATTCATGCCACTCTGACCCCCGCCCCAGATCTCGCGAAACCACGCTCAGACTCTGTCAGGCCACGCCCCCTCCCACTCCGCAGCCAACGGGGATTGAAAAAATGAAGGTAAAAATCAACATCTGTCAGCTGCAGGGATGAGAGGGAGGATGACTTTCTCTCTGCAACGACACACAGAAACATTAAATGAAATAGATTAAATATACCCGTGCAAAGCAATGTTTTCTTCCACTGTTACCCATGGCGTGTCCTCATAAATTACCATGGCATCGACCTGTAATTCTGGCCACCATCAAAAGAAGGACTTAAAACCCTGCCCTAGGTCTTTCAATGTCACGCCCCCGACTCAGTCAGGCCATGACCCCTCCCACTCCGCTGCCAATGGAGATTGAACAATTGAAGGTAAAAATCAACATCTGTCAGCTGCAGGGATGAGAGGGAGGATGACTTTCTCTCTGCAACGACACACAGAAACATTAAATGAAATAGATGAAATATACCCAGGCGAAGCCGGGTCTTTCTGCTAGTATAGATATATATATATATTTTAATAGTGACAGTGAAGGGTCTGTTGCTTGATGGAAGGAATTTTCCTCCCAGCATGTGCTGCTGGACTGATTGACGGCCAGATGAGGTCAAGCACCGGACTGGATCTTAGGTGCCGGTCCGGGCTTTGCCCACACCTAAACTTTAAAAAGCCAGCTGAAGGCAGCAGTGGGGAAAGCAGGGCCTATGCCTGGATGAAGGATGAAGGATTGCAACCTGTTTAGGGAAGAAATGTCGATATAACCTTGGACTTTTTGTGCTGAAATGGCAGTGTGGTGTGAATGAACACCAGGACTTTCAACTGAAGTTGAAGGAAATCTGTAAGCTCTGAAACACCCTTCAAACTAGAGTAAGTGTACAGTGTCAGTGACTTCGAGTCCAGTTATGTAATTTTATCTTCATACTCACTTCCATTCTGATGCTGTCCTCCCACAAAGCAGCAGTAAAATACATTGAGAGAACTCTTCTTTGAGTCCTCTTTATTATGTGAGTGAGCACCGGAGTCCACTGAGTGCATTTTACTGCTGGTTTGTCAGAGCACAGAGTCAGAATGCAAGTGAGTATGAAGATAAAAAATTACATAACCGGACTCAATGTCACTTACACTTTACACTGCTTACTCTAGTTTGGAGGGTGTTTCAGAGCTGACAGATTCCCTTTAAGTGTTTTTCTGATTTTTTTTAAAGCCTGCTTGTGTGAATAAACACAGCCGTTGTTCAAGACCTGTCTTGTTGCCTCTGTTCTGTGTCCGCTCACCTTGCCTACCAGAGCGAATCCCCACAAAATATATATATATCATCCATATTGCTTCCTTTGCTGGCTGGATTCATTTTTCTATAACATTTATATGCTGCTCGTTTCCATGGTTACAGACCACCCTGCAATCCATCAGTGGTGGTCGTGTTTGCAGAATATAGAAAAAGCTCTAGCCTATGTGCGCTCCCGTGGTCCTGGCCACAAGAGGGGCTGATGCAGGCAGGGACGCTAGGGAGGCTCGTCCCCGTCCCCACCTGCTCCAACCAAACTACCCCCTTCCCCCGACACGGGACCAGGAGCGGCACAGGGAGCGGAGACCCCGGTAAGTATATTCACTCTGAGGTAACCAGCACCTGGTGGGGCTGTTTGATATTGGATAACCCCTTTTACAGTTCAAAGCATAGGTCTGCACTTTGTTTAGTGAGTTAGTGTGAGACAGAGCCATATTTTGTTAAACTTGTTGAATTCTCACAAGTTTAATGGGTTTTTTGTTCATACCATATGAGTGGATATGTGAATGGGAAAGTCTGGTTTATAATAGGTTCTCTTCGCTTCCACTGCTAAAATTACTGATTCACTATGATGTCCCTTAAAGTATTATCATGGAACGTGGGGGCAGGGGGGGCTTAACTCCAAATTCAAACGTTCTATGGTATTTGAGTATGTTAAAAAAAAGCATTCTCCACACCTTGTGTGTTTACAGGAGACACATGTAAGGCTACTTTCACACTTGCGTTTGCAGGATCCATTTGTGAGATCCGTCACAGGCTCTCACAAACGGTCCTGAACTGATCAGTTTTGTCCTAATGCATTCTGAATGGAAAAGGCATCAGTTTTGCTTCAGTTCAGTCACCATTCCCTTTTGGAGGCGGACACTAAAATGCTGCTTGCTGCGTTTTGGTGTCCGCATGAAGAAACTGATGTAAACGGATCCGTCATGACTCAATGGGGACGGATCCGTTTTGTCTGGCACAATAGAAAACGGATCCGTCCTCCATTGACTTTCAATGGAGTTCAAGACGGATCCGTCTTTGCTATGTGAAAGATAATACAAACGGATCCGTTCAGAACGGATGCAGACGGTTGTATTATCATGATAGATCCAGGCTCTCACAAACGGATCCTGCAAAGGCAAGTGTGCAAGTAGTCTAACTGGGCATAAGTTCCTAGCCCTTCGTAGAGCCTGGATAGCCGAAGGCTTCCATGAGGCTTACTCTAACTACTCGAGAAGAGAATCTATCTCCTGTGGTGCTGGAGATAATGCAGGTATCCTGTGACCATTTTGATCTGTATCTTATTCAACACTGTTCATTGAATTGTCTTTATCATTGTTAGCCTCACCCTTTTTAATGCTAGTCTCCTAGAGATCAAATCTTAAAAATGTACTTCTTTCCAATCCAGCCCATTACTGTGTGTAGTTGATTTTAATGCTCTTTTGGATGTCAGCATGGACAGCAGTGGAGGTAGAGATGCAGCGTATGTTGTGGTGCGCTGCGCTGGGACTAGAATTGATCTAGCATTAGCCTCTAGTGATCTGCTTCTCTATGTTAAAGATGTTTCTCATACTTCTAGAGGTATCTTGGACCACTCTGCTGTGATGCTCCAACTCTCAAATAATGCAGATCACCCTGAACCCTCTTCCAAATGGGATGCATACAAGGCTTGTGTTTGGAGGGCATTCATAGCATTCCTAGCGTGAGTAGCTGTTCATAGAAAACAACTTAAACAGCAGGAGTCCCTGTTAACAACAGACATACAAAATGCAGAAATTGTATATACTAATGACCCCCAAGAAATACCTAATCCGAGATGGGTATGTTTACAGAGATAGCTCCTGCTGCTGCACAAGGAGCAAACACAAAAAACTGCTATCCAGGGAGGCATCAATTTTTGAGTACGGGGACAAGAATGGGGAGCTTTTGGCTAATTTAGCCCGTTCTGACAGGCCATGTGTGTCCATCCCATGTGTTAAGGCCAGCGATGGTACAATATGCATGGACCTACTGGAGGTTAATTCCATATTTTAGCTCTTTCTATGCTATTCTCTACTGTTCCAGGAACCCTGCGTCTGACACCGCTTCCAGTGCTTTTCTCAATACACTTGCTATACCACAAATTAGGACTCTTTCACATGATTGTGTCCCTTGCTGGAATCGCGCTCCATGTGTCAGGGGATTGTACGGTCTCGACTTCAGAAGTGCATGACATTATCATGATTGATAATGCTGTGTCCCTCTGTCTGACCTTTCTGTAACGGAATCATACTGACAGCTTTATGTCAGTATGATTCCGTTACATAAAGGTCAGACAGAGGCACACAGCATTATCAATCATGATAATGCCCTTCACTTCTGTAGTCCAGACCGCACGATCTCTCTCACACACGGAGGGTGATTCCCACAACAGACCTTACTATGGAGCAGGCATCTCTATTACATGCGCATATAACTCAATAAGTGTGCCACGGTGAGGGAGAAGATACTTGAGTACTTCTCGACCTCCGTAACTGCCAAATAAACACAAATATATCACTGAGAGAAGGGCAGTACTAATAAAATATAATTTTTAATAATTAATACTTAAAAAGGAGAAAAGCAAAAATGTCTCCTATTTCACAATAACACCTCAAAAGACAACATAAATGACAAAAACACTATTTACATAAGAAGACCAGTTGATCTTACCAGTGTCTAGCCGCTTGTGACAGTTTGTGTCATGATGGGGCGAGTTCATAACAAATAGCTGCAAATTAATCATTGGTTATATCCAGGTTATAGATACCATACCAAAACGATGGGAAGCGTTAGGAGTACGGGGCTAAAACTGGCCCTAGGTGACTCCACTCACACTAGCTCAGCCCGAAGATGTGACCAGATGGTAGCCACACTCCGTCCCCGCACCTAAAACTGCTCTTCCCTAATCAGAGACCCTATTCATAATCCCAGTAGTTCCAACGCGTTTCATCACAAACATAGGTTCACTACGAGTGTGTGCAAATAAAATATCTGACACATTCGATACTGGGTATATAGGACTCTATCCCATTTGTATACTCTGCCCTGGTCCCCTGATGATTCATGGGAGAGTATTTCTATATATGTTTGTGATGAAACGCGTTGGGACTACTGGGATTATGATATAATAGGGTCTCTGATTAGGGAAGAGCAGTTTTAGGTACGGGGACGGAGTGTGGCTACCATCTGGTCACATCTTCGTGCTGAGCTAGTGAGTGGAGTCACCTAGGGCCAGTTTTAGCTCCGTACTCCTAACGCTTCCCATCGTTTTGGTATGGTATCTATAACCTGGATATAACCAATGATTAATTTTGCAGCTATTTGTTATGAACTCGCCCCATCATGACACAAACTGTCGCAAGCAGCTAGACTCTGGTAAGATCAACTGGTCTTCTTATGTAAATAGTGTTTTTGTCATTTGTGTTTCTTTTGAGGTGTTATTGTGAAATAGGAGACATTTTTGCTTTTCTCCTTTTTAAGTATTTTTTATTAAAAATTATATTTTATTAGTACTGCCCTTTTCTCAGTGATCTATTCCATGCGCCCATTACAGTGGAGGATGTTGCAGAAGCTATTGGCAACCTCCCATTAGCGACGACCTCGGACCTAGATGGAATTACTTGGGATGGGTATAGAGCCAACTCTGATATGGTAGCTCAAAAATGATGTGACTTGTATATAACTGCATTATCCCAGGGCTGGGCTCCCAGACTTACTGAGAAGTGCTTTGATTGTGGCCCTACATAAACCGAGGAAGGATCCTCTGCTGCCTGATTATTATCGCCCCATCTCGCTCCTTAACGTCTTAAATTCTGACCAAGATACCGTGTTTCCCCGATAGTAAGACACCCCCGATTGTAAGACGTATCGGGGGTTTCAGGGGGGTCGGCTAATATAAGCCGTACCCCGAAAGTAAGACATATGTCTTACTTTCGGGGAAACACGAGGGTATTGCCGCCTCCCTCTCATCTAGCTGCGCGCCGCCTCCTGCCCACGTCCGCACCGTCCCCCTCTCCATATGTCGCCGCGTCTGCCACCTCCCTCTGATCTTAATGAGCGCCGCCTCCTGCCCACTTCCGCGCCGCCCCCCCTCCATACGTCACCGCGTCTGCCGCCTCCGTCTGATCCAAATGAGCACCGCCTCCTGCCCACTTCCGCACCGCCCCCCCCCTCTCCATACGTCACCGCGCCGTCCCCTGCACTTGTCACTGCCGCCTCCTGCTTAAAATACGGTAATGCACACAGTATTAATCATACATCAGTAAAACATACACACTGGCATACTGGGGTATCATCTGCTGTATATAACCCAGTGGGTATCAGCAGGTGTCACACTGGATTAAATACAGCAGGTGGTACTGTATCACACTGGGTTAGATACAGGTATAGGTACAGGTTTGCACTTTGCTGTGCCCACATGAGCTGTTTGACAATTTTTTTCCAATATAAGACATACCCCGAAAGTAAGACATAGTGGGGCTTTTGGGGATAAAAAGAAAGTAAGACACTGTCTTACTTTCGGGGAAACACGGTATTAGCCATGAGGCTGAACAAAGTAATATTGCCCCTGATCCACCCTGACCAGACGAGTTTCATGCTGGGATGGACAACTGATATTAATATCCAGAGGTTATCTCTAAACTTGGCGACTGTGGGAGGCTCTGATTCCCCAGGCTTTGTTGTGTCTTTAGATACGTAGCTGCAAGGCTTTGGATTTTACTGAGTAGCCTTACCTCTGGGACTTGTTACCAAGATTTAATATCTGACCCCCGTTCTGTAAATGGGTGACGCTGCTGTATGATTCCCCCAGAGCACGCGTTAGAACAGATTTAGATGTATCCATCCCTTTTCCACTAAAACTGGGTACACGTGAGGGTTGCCCTCTATCCTTTTCATTATTTGGCCTGTCGATTGAGCCCCTCGCGTTCGCAATCCTTAGTTCCCCAACCATCGAGAGAATTGCTCGATGCTCAATAATGGAGAAAGTCTTTATGTACGTGGATGAGGATCCTTCCCTGCTGGCTCTCCTAAAACTTCTGGAGATGTTTGGGTCTTTCACGGGTTTTAGAGTAAACTAGGACAAATCTGCCCTTCTTCCTATGTCCTCCAATTATGTAATTCAGTACTTCCAGTCAATATACCAATTGTGCGTTCTATAAAGTACCTAGGGGTGTTATTCCACCCGGGGGTGACCGAATTTGGGGAACTGAACCTTCACTAAAGAGTACTGAGGCATGGCTGAAGGCTTTTAATCACCTCCCTCTTACACTTAGGCCTTGTTCACACATCAGTTATTTGATCTGTTTTTTTCATCAGTTATTGTGAGCCAAAACCAGGTTTGGGTCAAAAACACAGAACAGGTGCAGATCTTTCCCTTATACCTTATTTCTGTGTAGCATTCACTCCTTGTTTTGGCTCACAGTAACTGATGGAAATAACTGATCAAATAACTGTGTGAACAAGGCCTTATTGGTAAGATTTTTTTTTTTGCCAAAGTTCCTGTATCTCTTTCATATTGCACCTGTAGTCATTCCCAGGAAGTTCTTTAAATTACCGAATGCCATATTAAGTACATTTTATTGGCAGGGCCAAGCTTTAGTTTAGCTACTCTACAAGCACAAAAAATATATGGTGGGCTTACTTCCCCTAATATGTACTATTATTTCTTCGCATCCCAGCTGGTTTATGCTCATCGGTGGGTAGACACAGATTATAGCAATGTAGCGACTGCGCTGGCCGGGGCTCTCCTGGGATCATATGAGAGCCTCACCAACCTGTTCAGGTATCACTCTGCTGGCTCCAATTCTCTAGCATTGATGTATATTCCCCTAGAGCTCAACTTTGTGCTAACCCTCATTTCCCACACTTTTTGGAGTGGAGATGTGGGCTAGAGCAGAAGTTAAATATCTGGCAAATTTATTTCCCACTGCTAATGGCTTTCCCACCTTTGTTGATTTAAGAGACAAATATGGGATTCCCAAAACTTTTTCTTTTACTACTTGTTCAAAATGTGAGCAAATTGTCCGCTTGGAATCGCACATCGTGTATCTAAGCGGGCGAATTTCAACGCTGAGAAGCACTGACCATTTGGAAAAGAGTTTGCTGCTCAGTGAGAAAGCACTCTATGGGGTAGATGTGGGGGAGGGTGGTAGTGAGGAGGCTCAGGAAAGTGAGGTAGCTAGCTGGGTAACGGTTAGAAAGCGGGTTAGAGGGAAAAGTGCCAGGGAGGCTAGCCCTGATCTGACACACCCCAACAAGTTTGCAAGTTTGGCAGATGAGGGGGATGTTACTTCAGGGATAGCACTGCTGAAGCCGAACACTTCCTCTGCCAGTCAGGGGAATGTCAGCTCCAGTAAGCAGGAGAGCAGGGCAGGCTAGACAGGTGCTAGTAGTGGGCGACTCAATTATTAGGGGTACAGAGAGGGCAATTAGTCACAAAGACCGGGATCGTTGGAAAGGTGTGCTGCCTTCCAGGCGCTCGAGTTCGGCACATCGCGGATCGGGTTGACAGATTACTGGGAGGGGCTGGAGAAGATCCAGCAGTCATGGTCCATATCGGTACCAATGACAAAGTTAGAGGTAGGGGGAGCGTCCTTAAAAATGATTTTAGGGATTTAGGGCATAAGCTTAGGGCAAGGACCTCCAAGGTAGTGTTTTCCGAAATACTGCCTGTACCACGAGCCACACAAGAAAGGCAGCGGGAGATTAGGGAGGTAAACAAGTGGCTCAAGAACTGGTGTAGGCAGGAGGGATTTGGGTTCTTGGAGAACTGGGCCGACTTCTCTGTCGGCTACAGGCTCTACCGTAGGGATGGGCTGCACCTCAATGGGGAAGGGGCAGCTGTTTTGGGGGGAGAAGATGGCTAGAAGGCAGGAGGAGTGTTTAAACTAGGGACTAGGGGGCAGGGTAACTACATTATAGATGGGGAAGATAGTGCAGATCTGGAGAGACCTGGGGCAAGGTAATAGAACTGGGGGAGGAATGGAAGGAGGAACTAGAACAGATCAGAAGGAAAGGTGTAGGGTAAGAAGTATACATCAACCTCTTAATTGTATGTACACTAATGCCAGAAGCCTAGCTAATAAAACTGGTGAACTGGAATTAGTGATGTGTGAGGAGAACTATGACATAGTGGGAGTAACTGAGACATGGCTGGATGATAGCTATGATTGGGCAGTTAACGTACAGGGTTACAATCTTTTTAGAAAGGATCGTCAAAACCGGAGAGGGGGAGGGGTCTGCCTTTATGTAAAGTCCTGTCTAAAGCCCACACTGCGGGAAGATATAAGTGAGGGACATGAAGATGTGGAGTCACTGTGGATAGAAATTAAAGGAGCCAAAAACAATAATAAAATACTAATAGGGGTTTATTATAAACCACCCAATATATCAGAGACCACAGAAAATCTACTTCTAAACGAAATAGACGAGGCGGCAAATCATAATGAGGTTGTTATTATGGGGGACTTCAACTACCCAGATATAGACTGGGAAACTGAAACCTGTATATCTCATAAAGGAAACAGGTTCTTGGCAATAACCAAAGACAATTACCTTTCCCAACTGGTTCAAGACCCCACTAGAGGGACGGCCATACTGGACTTAGTATTAACTAATAGACCTGACAGAATAACAGATGTGCAGGTTGGGGGACACCTGGGAAACAGTGACCATAACATAATAACATTCCAACTGTCATTCAAAAGAGTGTTTCTTCAGGGAGGAACAAAAATACCAAACTTCAAAAAAGCTAAATTTAGCCAACTAAGAGAGGCCATAGGCCTAACTAACTGGGACAAAGTCCTCAAAAATAAAAATACAGCCACAAAATGGGAGATTTTTAAAAGCATCCTAATATCTAATTGTGAGAGGTACATACCTTATGGGAATAAAAGGTTAAGGAACAAGAAAAAAACCAATGTGGATAAATAGAGCTGTAAAGAAAGCAATAAATGACAAACAGAAAGCATTTAAATCACTAAAACAGGAGGAGAGCGAGGAAGCATTGAAAAACTATAAGGAAAAAAATAGAATATGTAAAAGACAAATAAAAGCAGCCAAACTAGAGACCGAGAGATTAATCGCCAAAGAGAGTAAAACTAACCCTAAAATGTTCTTCAATTATATAAATACTAAAAAGTATAAACCTGAAGGTGTCGGCCCCTTACAGAGTAATGAGGGGGGAGCTGCAGAGAGCGATGAGGAGAAAGCGAAGCTACTAAATAACTTTTTCTCCACTGTATTCACTGAGGAAAATAAACTGTCAGATGAAATGCAGAGTATAAAAGTAAATTCCCCTTTAAAAGTGTCCTCTCTTATCCAGGAAGAGGTACAGCAACGTCTTAAAAATAATAAAATAGACAAATCACCTCGACCGGATGGCATACACCCCCGTATCCCCCGTAAGAGAATTAAGTAATGTCATCGACAGACCCTTATTTCTGATATTTAAGGACTCTATACTGACGGGGAATGTTCCACAGGATTGGCGCATAGCAAATGTGGTGCCAATATTCAAAAAGGGTCCAAAAACAGAGCCCGGAAACTATAGGCCGGTAAGTTTAACTTCTGCTGTGGGTAAACTGTTTGAAGGTTTTCTGAGAGATGCTATCTTGGAGTACCTCAATGAAAATTAGCAAATAACTCCGTATCAGCATGGCTTCATGAGAGATCGGTCATGTCAAACCAATTTAATCAGTTTCTATGAGGAGGTTCTAGACTTGACCGCGGCGACTCAATGGATGTCGTATATTTGGACTTCTCCAAAGCGTTTGACACGGTACCACATAAAAGGTTAGTATACAAAATGAGAATGCTTGGCCTGGGAGAAAATGTCTGTATGTGGGTAAGTAACTGGCTCAGTGATAGAAAACAGAGGGTGGTTATTAACGGTAGATACTCAGATTGGGTCACTGTCACTAGTGGGGTACCACAGGGGTCTGTATTGGGTCCTATTCTCTTCAATATATTAATGATATTGTAGAAGGTTTACATAGTAAAATATCAATTTTTGCAGATGACACTAAACTGTGTAAAGTAATTGACACAGAGGAGGACAGTGCACTGCTACCGCAGGATCTGGATAGACTGGAGGCTTGGTCAGAAAAGTGGCAGATGAGGTTTAACACTGACAAATGTAAGGTTATGCATAAGGTTATGAATAATGCAAGTCACCAGTACATACTAAATGGTAAAGCATTGGGTAACTCTGACATGGAAAAGGACCTAGGAATTTTAGTGAACAGTAAACTAAGCTGTAGAAGCCAGTGCCAGACAGCTGCTGCCAAGGCCAATAAGATAATGGGTTGCATCAAAAGGGGCATAGATGCCCGTGATGAGAACATAGTCCTGCCACTTTACAAATCACTAGTCAGACCACACATGGAGTACTGTGTACAGTTCTGGGCTCCTGTGAACAAGGCAGACATAACAGAGCTGGAGAGGGTTCAGAGGAGGGCAACTAAAGTAATAACTGGAATGGATGGACTACGGTACCCAGAAAGATTATCAAAATTAGGGTTATTCACTTTCGAAAAAAGACGACTGAGGGGAGATCTAATAACTATGTATAAATATATCAGGGGTCAGTACAGAGATCTCTCCCATCATCTATTTATCCCGAGGACTGTGACGAGGGGACATCCTCTGCGTCTGGAGGAAAGAAGGTTTGTACATAAACATAGAAGAGGATTCTTTACGGTAAGAGCAGTGAGACTATGGAACTCTCTGCCTGAGGAGGTGGTGATGGTAAGTTCACTAAAAGAGTTCAAGAAGGGCCTGGATGTATTTCTGGAGGGTATTACAGGTTATAGTTACTAGAGAGGAGTCGTTGATCCAGGGAGTTATTCTGATTGCCTGATTGGAGTCGGGAAGGAATTTTTCCCCCTAAAGTGAGGAAAATTGGCTTCTACCTCACAGGGGTTTTTTTTTGCCTTCCTCTGGATAAACTTGTAGGAAAACAGACCAAACTGGATGGACAGATGTCTTTTTTTGGGCCTTACAAACTGTTACTTCCAACTTAGACATGCTGCACGGGCACAGTTTGGGTCATTGGAGGTTACACTGACCCCGACCTAACTAGAGGATCTTTTTGGCACCCAGGACCTTTCTAAATCCATAACCAGAGTCTACACCATACTGCAATCTAGTGGGGCCAAACCCTTTGAGAAATCTTATGTTAAATGGTTAAGGGATATCCCTACACTAACAGAGGATTGGAGGCTTGTGGAGAGCTTTTACTTCATACTTACTGTCTAATTGACTCCTTAAGCCTCTGTGCAAAGAATCTTTGGAGACGCGATGTATGAATGAGAGACTGGATGTTATTTTGTTTATTCTTTATTATTTCATGTATTGTATTTAACTTTTTTTTCTTAAACGATAACGCCTTAAAAAAAAATAAAAAGTTCAGATATTTAGGTAACATAGTAACATATTTATAAGGCCAAAAAAAGACATCTGTCCATCCAGTTCGGCCTGTTATCCTGCAAGTTGATCCAGAGGAAGGCAAAAAACCCCTGTGAGGTAGAAGCCAATTTTCCCCACTTTAGGGGAAAAAAATTCCTTCCCGACTCCAATCAGGCAGGCAAAATAACTCCCTGGATCAATGACCCATCTCTAGTAATTATAGCGTGTAATATTACACTCCAGAAATACATCCAGGCCCCTATTGAACTCTTTTAGTGAACTCACCATCACCACCTCCTCAGGCAGAGTGTTCCATAGTCTCACTGCTCTTCCGCCTGACCTGCGAGGATGTCCCCTTGTCACAGTCCTGGGGATAAATAGATGATTGCGTTTCCTCCAGTATTCAGTATTATGTTACATTAAACTTGCTTTCCCTGTTTGATAGGGTGAAATCCAGAGTGGACACATGGGTTAAGTTGCCTCTATCGGTGATGGGAAGCACTAACATATCCCTAATTACTAACCCCTTCTACCCCAGTCCAGTTTTCACCTTCCTGCCCAGGCCATGTTTTTTCAAACGTGTCACTTTCTGATAACAATTTTGGAACACTTTTACTTATCCAAGCCATTTTGAGATTGTTTCCTCGTAACACATTCTACATTTTGACAGTCATAAATTTGAGTCAATATATTTCACCTTTATAAAAAAAATTAAGACTTTACCAAAAATTTGGAAAAATTCACAATTTTCATAATTTCAATTGCTCTGCTTTTAAAACGGAAAGTGATCCCTCATAAAAATATGTATTATTTAACATTCCTCATATGTCTACTTTATGTTGGTATAATTTTGAAAATGTCATTTTATTTTTTAAGGATGTTAGAAGCCTTAGAATTTTTGGAGCAATTCATAAAATTTGAAGAAAATTTCCAAAACCCACTTTTTTAAGGACCAGTTCAGAAGTCACTTTGTGTGACTTAGGCTACGTTCACATGACAGTGCTTTTTACGGGCTCCGAGCTGCATATTTTGCAGCTCAGATCCAGACCCATTCATTTCTATGGGGCCGCAAAAGATGCGTCAGCACACCGTGTGCTGTCCGTATCCGTTGCTCCGTGCCGCGGCCCCGCAAAAAGGAATAGAACATGTCCAATTCCTGTCCGCCATTGTGGACAAGAATAGGCATTTCTATGATAGCCACTGCATGTGCGGTCCACAAATTTTGGAATGCACATGGGCCGGTATCGGTGTTTTGTGGATCCTCAAAACACAATGGTCGTGTGAATGTAGCCTTACATAGTAGAAACCATCCATAAGTGACCACATTTTAGAAACTACACCCCTCAGGCTATTCAAAACTGATTTTACAAACTTTGTTAACCCTTTAGGTATTCCACAAGAATTAAAGGAAAATGGAGATTACATTTCTAAATGTTACTTTTTTTTTTTTTGGCAGATTTTCCATTTGAATCAATTTTTTTCTGTAACGCATCAAGGGTGAGCAGCCAAACAAAACTCAAATGGGACATGGTGTCTAAAAACCAGTCCAGCAATATCTGCCCTCCCAAAACTCTCCTTTCCTTCTGAGCCCTGGTTCTGTAAACTGCAGAATCAGGGTAATACATATTGAGTTTAGTTTGGCTGTTAACCCTTGCTGTGTTACAGGCAAAAATGGATTAAAATCTACCAAAAAAGTGAAATTTAGAATTTTCGTCTCCATGTTCCTTTAATTCTTGTGGCACACATAGAAAATTTCCAAATCAGTTTTGAATAACTTGAGGGAGTAGTTTTTAAAATGGGGTCATTTATGGGTGGTTTCTACAATGTAATCCCCACAAAGTGACATCATAACTGAACTGGTTCTTAAAAAAGTGGATTTTGGAAATTTTCTTACGTTTTATGAATTACTTCTAAAATTCCAAGCATTCTAATGTCTTTAAAAAATTACATTTACAAAATGATTCCAACATGAATAAGACATCGGAAATGTAAAATAATAACTGCTTTTGTTAAAAGCAGAAAAACTCAAATTTTGAAAATTTAAAGGTTTTTGTAAAGTTAGAATGTTTTTATAAATAAAGGTGGTTTATATTGACTCAAATTTACCACTAACATGAAATACAGCTTGTCACAAGATAGTTAGATAAATAAAAGCATTCAAAAGTCGCACGTCAGATTTCCAAAAATCAGCCTGGTCACGACGGTCCAAAATGGCTTGGCCATAAGGGGTTAGAGGGGTGATTGTGGGAAAATTAGGAAACAATCACCTTGATGAGCAAACCTGGGCTGGCCTCTGGAGATTTGCTGCTGTCCTTGTGTTGTTGACTTGGTACTTGGGTTTATGAGACCTGTTTGGGAACTGCACAGAGGTGGTGTTGGGGGGATACAACACAACAGTGTTGTATTTGTGTTGTACATTGTTTTGTTGTCTTTTTTGTTCTTGAAACTTTAATTTTAAAAAATTGTGATTTAGAAAAAAAATTGCTTTTTGGCAAACTCAACCAACACACATTATCCCAAACCGCAAGATGATTGGTGTGTCTCCAGCCCAGAGGCAGAAGGACCTTCCAAAATCCTGACCCTAGTTGGCTCACAGGCTGTCGGCCAACTTCTTAGCCGGAGCAAGTCTCCTCCCTCCCATGGCCATTTGATCCTCCACCTTCATCCTTACTGTCTTCTTCGCTGCCAATTTTCACTATATAGGGGCACATCCAAAGCAAATTTCCAACATTTCCAATTTGTTTGGCAGTATAGTTATTGTAAGATTCATATTGAACCTGTTTGGCTCATTTATTACAGAAAATTTTTTGAAACTATTCCTGCTTAACATCTCCTTCTGTGCGACTCTTTACAGCAAATCAAGAAGTGTTAAATAGAGTTGAGGTTGAATATGAAACACTCCTTGGATGGAAAAGTGACACTTCTAATGCCAGAACATTTGAAGACCTGCCTGAGAATGCAAAGAAATATATTAATTTCATAGAAGAATCACTTGGCATTCCTAGTAAGTTAACTATTTTTTTCTACAAGTGACCTAACTTTAGTTTCTGATTTGGGTCATCATGGGTTGTAATAAGAAGCTGATGGTCAGGCTTACCAATATACAGTACAGACCAAAAGTTTGGACACACCTTCTCATTTTTATCAGTTTTCTGTATTTTCGTGACTATGAAAATTGTAGATTCACACTGAAGGCATCAAAACTATGAATTAACACATGTGGAATTATATACTTAACAAAAAGTGAGAAACAACTGAAAATGTCTTCTATTCTAGGTTCTTCAAAGTAGCCACCTTTTGCTTTGATTACTGCTTTGCACACTCTTGGCATTCTCTTGATGAGCTTCAAGAGGTAGTCACCTGAAATGGTTTTCACTTCACAGGTGTGCCCTGTCAGGTTTAATAAGTGGGATTTCTTGCCTTATAAATGGGGTTGGGACCATGAGTTGTGTTGGGCAGAAGTCAGGTGGATACACAGCTGATAGTCCTACTGAATAGACTGTTAGAATATGTATTATGGCAAGAAAAAAGCAGCTAAGTAAAGAAAAACGAGTGGCCATCATTACTTTAAGAAATGAAGCTCAGTCAGTCCGAAAAATTGGGAAAACTTTGAAAGTGTCCCCAAGTGCAGTTGCAAAAACCATCAAGCGCTACAGAGAAACTGGCTCACATGAGGACCGCCCCAGGAAAGGAAGACCAAGAGTCACCTCTTTTGCGGAGGATAAGTTCATCCGAGTCACCAGCTTTAGAAATGGCAGGTTAACAGCAGCTCAGATTAGAGACCAGGTCAATGCCACACAGAGTTCTAGCAGCAGATACATCTCTACAACAACTGTTAAGAGGAGACTGTGTGCAGCAGGCCTTCATGGTAAAATAGCTGCTAGGAAACCACTGCTAAAGACAGACAACAAGCAGAAGAGACTTGTTTGGGCTAAAGAACACAAGGAATGGACATTAGACCAGTGGAAATCTGTGCTGTGGTCTGATGAGTCCAAATTTGAGATCTTTGGTTCCAACCACCGTGTCTTTGTGCGATGCAGAAAAGGTGAACGGATGGAGTCTACATGCCTGGTTCCCACCGTGAAGCATGGAGGAGGAGGTGTGATGGTGTGGGGGTGCTTTGCTGGTGACACTGTTGGGGATTTATTCAAAATTGAAGGCATACTGAACCAGCATGGCTACCACAGCATCTTGCAGCGGCATGCTATTTCATCCGGCTTGCGTTTAGTTGGACCATCACTTTATCAACAGGACAATGACCCCCAAACACACCTCCAGGCTGTGTAAGGACTATTTGACCAAGAAGGAGAGTGATGGGGTGCTACGCCAGATGACCTGGCCTCCACAGTCACCAGACCTGAACCCAATCGAGATGGTTTGGGGTGAGCTGGACCGCAGAGTGAAGGCAAAAGGGCCAACAAGTGCTAAGCATCTCTGGGAACTCCTTCAAGACTGTTGGAATACCATTGGAATACCATTTCAGGTGACTACCTCTTGAAGCTCATCAAGAGAATGCCAAGAGTGTGCAAAGCAGTAATCAAAGTGAAAGGTGGCTACTTTGAAGAACCTAGAATATAAGACATTTTCAGTTGTTTCACACTTTTTTGTTAAGCATATAATTCCACATGTGTTAATTCATAGTTTTGATGCCTTCAGTGTGAATCTACAATTTTCATAGTCATGAAAATACAGAAAACTCTTTGAATGAGAAGGTGTGTCCAAACTTTTGGTCTGTACTGTATGAAGACAAGGGTTATGAGGTTGAGTGCACAAATAATGGGCCATAATGTCCTATATCCCTAGAACAGTGGCATACATAGAGTACAAGCAGACTAAGGGCTCATTCACACGACTGTATGAATGAGTCCACATCCGTTACGCAATTTTGCGGAACGAGTATTGACACATTCATTTCAACGGGCTCTCAAAAAAATGCGGACCGCAAAAAAACTACGATTGTGAGAGAGATGTAAATAAAATAAATGATATGCAGCAATATTAAATATTATAGCTCATGCTTCTAAAATAAGGATAAAACACAAAGACATTGATAATTTGATTAGGGTCCAGTGGCTATTCACACAGAGCTGTGCATGTCCCTTGTGTTATGCACTGGTGTTTTAATATTGTAGTTCAAAAGGTTAAAGAGGACTTTTTAACACTCTTGACATGCCTTTTTTAATAACTACATGCTTTGCCCGTATAATAATTCTGGAACATTTATTCTTATGGCTCTATGCTGGGTTCCTGTTCCTTTATTATTTCTACTAGAAGTTATGAATAAATTGCTAATAGCTTTCTTAAGGGTACAGAGGGGTGGTAACAAGTTGGGGGGGTGTACCTGCAGAGTCTGAAAATGGCAGCACTGATTGGATAGAGGGAGAATGTGCAGGGACACACCCCCAACTGTTTACTACCCCTCTGTACCCTTACTGCAGACTGATATAATAGACTGCAGAAATAATAAAGGAATGGCACAACATAGAGTCATAAGAATAGATGCTCCAGAATTTTTATTACATGGAGAATGCATGTAGCTATTAAAACAAGCATGTCAGGAGTGGTGAAAGGTCCTCTTTAACATTAAAAATTGCCAATTGTGCACTTAATAATAATAATAATAATAATAATAATAATATTATTGCAGTTAATTAGCTTAGCTCCACGATAACCATACAATTATAATGGTCTCCAACAAAATGTCAGTGTTATGGCAAAGCTTCCATTTGACCTTTTTCAGCAGGCTAATGCATGCCCACACACCGCAAGCACAATTCTTTGGCTTGCTTGGTTGCCGGATTCATCACCAATCAAGCACTCATGGGACCTTCAGCAACCTAAGAGTGTGTAGCATATGGTATCCAGGCTATAAGCAGCCCAACAGGGTACTTAGAGCCTCCTATTAATTATACCGTTTTCCCCAATAAACTTATCCTTTCACTCTAATATTGTAATCACTTACAGATATTGTCATTATATTCGCACGTAAAGTTTTATTTAATTCCAACAACTATTCCTTGGCATGTTATTTTTGTGGTCTGTCCCCTTAACACTGACAATCCACAGCAGTCCGCCCGCTTTACTATGACCTCCACAGTGCCCCACCCACGTTAGCGGTGACCTTCACAGCCCACCACTCCCATATGTGTTGTCCACATCACCCTGCCTCTTAACATTGACTTCCACTGCACCCTGCCCCTTAACATTGACCTCTACAGCAGCCTGCCCCCTTAACTGGGACCGCCACAGTGCCCTTCTCTCTTTACACTGACTTACACTGTGCCCTGCCCCTTAACTGACCTCCACAGTTACCCGTCCCCTTAACAGTCACTTCTACAGTGCCCCGCCCCCTTAAGTGACCTGCATAGTGGCCCACCCCCTTAACAGTGAGCTTAACAGCACCTGCCCCTTTAACAGTGACCTCTACAGCACTTTGCTCCATTACCATTGACCCCGACCCCTTAACGCTGACCTCCACAGTGGCTGAGTTGTTATGGAAACTTGGTGTAACTGTGTATGTCATGAACCTGCAAGTTTCTATTGGATAATTGGGGTCATGTGACTGTGTGAATGGCAGAATGTGAATGAAGCAGCAAGCTCCTATTGGCTGATACATTTTTTGGGAATATCTCAGGAACGGTATGTCCTAGACAGCTGAGAGTCTAAATACCTTCCTGGACACCTGATGTACCTATGTGCCAAATTTGGTGCAGATTGGTCGAGTTGTTTAGCAGGATAGGTGATCAATTTCACATTGGCACAGTTTAAAGCGGTAATTACAGGAGTGGGACCCCTGCAATCTGATATTGTTGACCTAACCTGAGGATAGATCATCAGTATTCTTTAAAAGCATATCAATGTCATAGACTTTCAATGGAGCTGCAGGGTGCATATTAACTGTAGTTTAATTAAATCTGCTAAGTGTAGCTGGAGGGGACAAGGGTCCACAGTTCTAGTGATTAAGGTCGGTCAAAGTGGTTGGACCCCCATCGATCCAGCTTGGTGAATAGATAATTATTACTACAGCAGCTCTTGTCCGCCACTGCTCCACTCACCTGAGGAAGCAAGGTTGCTGTGTACCTTGCCTTATACTGCTTAACCGGTGGTACGGACTTAGACTCTGTACTGCCACCTGCAGAAGGTCTGGTCACCGACCTTCCATGTTCCTGCTGCTGTCCCACATCTCTGGTGATGGCCAGGATCTGAACTCTCATTTTAAGTCTTTCCCATAGGCTGCAAGCACTCACTCACTGTCTGCTTTTGAAGGGCCAGCGCACATATCAAAATTATTTACCAGCCTATGGCTGACAGTCCCTAGATATTGAAGGCACCTTCCCTAGTGAAAGAGTACTTGAGCTTTAGGTCCCTAGCTTTCTAGTTAACCCAGTAAACGTGTTGGACTGTCTACCCATGTACCAAACCTCTGCCGATTTACTGTTCCCGATACTGTCCTGACCTTAGCCAGTTTACTGTGTGGATCCTCAGCCATATATGCACGAACCCTGTCTGTCCTGACTTTTGTCTGTCTATGAGTATTGTCTGATCTCTTTTCACTGTTGTCTCTGACCTATGTGGTCAGCTGCCAACTACACCAGGATTATCCCAAGAGGTAACAACTTGGTGGGTCCCCTACATCGAAGGCCAGATCCCTTTTTATAGGGGTTAAAGCATGAAAACCAGGGGATCACCAGGACAGTACCCTGAGGGATAGCCCAAAGATAAATCGGTTAGTTGGCGCAGTGGGTCCACACCCACTACTTTTCACGATAAAAAATCCTTTTAGCAGGTATACAATTTTTTATGCAAAACTAAATGTTAATTTTATGTTTTCTCTTTTTGCAGTTAAATGGATTGGAGTTGGAAAATCTAGAGAATCAATGATTCAGCGTTTCTGAAAAAATGCATGATTCTCCTACTTGAACTTCATTTTACAATCGTAGATTTTGACTTGAACAATGGAGATCTAAGGGAATGGGTATTGGTGGGGAAAGAAAGCAACTACTTTTTCTGGAGCTGTGTGATTGGAATATTAAATATTATTATTGTACTTGTCTTTAAGAACAAGCTTGATGTATGTGTCAGTTTGTTATATTCGGTAGAAGTTTATTATTTAGCGTACAGCTACGCAATGATTTGGGGCATGACATGTTTCATGCGACCAAGAATCGCAGTGTAGCAGGACAGCCATAGTAATGAATTGAGTCGCAGCGCAACTCGTAGTTTTCTGCTACACACTAATCAAAAAAAGTGTTTTGTGATTCACTGTGGCCTTATTCATTCCTATGGATGCCCTGCAACACTGAAATACTTAGGAGCTCAACATGTGTCACACTTAAATTTGCTGTGTAGCCATCTAAAAGTGAGATACTGAAAATTACATCAGATACTTCAATATTAAAATGGTTGTCTCACTTTAGCAAATAGGAGAAAAACTGCTTTGGCGCAAAATCATTGGCGTAGACTGTCCTTATTAGTTCACGTATTCTTCTTTTATTGGACAGATAAATAGACATAAAACAATGTTTTTCGGGGAATCCAAGGTCCCCTTCATCAGGTTAAGAGGTCTATAATGTGCACAGTGTATGTATGGGTCTTTTAAACCCTAAAAAAAATGCATCTGTGGGTGTGACAGCCCCCAGATGCTAGTCATTGACATAATTTCATGTTGTAATTAAAAAACAATTAAATTATATAGACATGGGATTACATCCTTAGAAAGACATAACAGCATAATTAATAATGAAAAATGAGTGTTTATTTGAAAATAGTAAATGTATGTAGCTGGGTATATAAAGTCATGTGATTGTGCTTTTAAGAGGTCACCTGACTTGATGTTTAACCCCTTCACGCCCAGCGCCGTATTAGCATGTTTAAAGATGGAGTCCGCTCCTGAGCAGAGCGGGCGTCATGGCCGCGGGTGAACTGCTGATCACTACAGCAGACACCCGCACCTGATGTCCGCTACCGGCAGTAATGCTGATCGCGGACATTTAACCCCTCGGATGCCATGGTCAATCCTGATCACGGCATCCAGCTCCCCCATGTGGCGATCGGAGGAGCCGGAGCGTGTCTGCAGCAGCCCCTGTCATAGTGAATGGCAGGAGGCTGCTGCATAGTCTTTCCTATGGAGCCTTTGTGTAGTAGCAAAATCATCATAGACTCCAATGCTAATGCAGATGATTGCTTGTAGAGATGAGCGAACATGCTCGTCCGAGCTTGGTGCTCGTTCGAGCATTAGGGTACTCGTAACTGCTCGATGCTCGGACGAGTATCTCGCCATGCTCGAGGAAATGGCAACTTCCGCATCGTGCTTTTTTGGCGCCTAAAACACAGCCAATCACAAGCCAGGAGACTCTGCGTACCACCCAGCATCACGTGGGGCCCTTACATGTCGATAGCAGGGGTTGGCTGGCCTGATCAGGTGACCCTGGAATATACTACCGACTGGCCGCGGTGCTCGTCTCAGATGCCGTCTGGATATCGTTAGGGATAGAGCTGCTGCCTTTCAGGGACAGTGTTAGGGCCTGAATTTAGTTCTCAGTTAGGCAGGGATCACCCACAAAGAACCCAACAGCCCTTCTCTTTTTGTCACTTGGCTGGCTGGCACTAGTAGTGCAGCTATCGCCATATCTAACCCTGTTTTTTTTTTTTTTTGTTCTATCTCAGTGATACAAATCCATTGCACACAGCACTGTGGAACCATTCTGTGTGTCACAGTTCAGCACTGACTCACTCCAATCCATATATACTGTCCAGGTGACACTTTCTGTACGTCACACAATACAACCAAGTCATTTGCTACCAATATCATCTACCGCTTGATCCAGAAAATTCTCTGTGTGACATTTGTCTGGGTCACAGACTAAATAGCCACCGTTAACAGGGTGTCAGTCAGTTCTACCATATTTCCTGCACGTCACGTTCCAAAAAAAACAAAATATAAAAAAAAAAATTATTATTTCAGTTGTTTTAGCTCAGTGATACAAATCCATTTTACTCAGCTGCGTGTAACCTTTCTGTGTGTCACAGTTCAACACATTCGCTCCCATCCGTATATACTGTCCAGGTGACACTTTCTGTACGTCACACAATACAACCAAGTCATTTGCTACCAATATAATCTACCGCTTGATCCAGAAAACTCTCTGTGCGACATTTCTCTGGGTCGCAGACTAAATAGCCACCGTTAACAGGGTGTCAGTCAGTCCTACCATAGTTCCTGCACGTTACGTTCCCAAAAAAACAAAATTGTAAAAAAATATAAAAAACAAATATAAAAATATATATATATTTTTTCAGTTGTTTTAGCTCAGTGATACAAATCCATTTTACTCAGCTTTGTGTAACCTTTCTGTGTGTCACAGTTCAGCACATTCGCTCCCATCCGTATATATACTGTCCAGGTGACACTTTCTGTACGTCACACAATACAACCAAGTCATTTGCTACCAATATCTACCGCTTGATCCAGAAAACTCTCTGTGCGACATTTCTCTGGGTCGCAGACTAAATAGCCACCGTTAACAGGGTGTCAGTCGATCCTACCATAGTTCCTGCACGTTACGTTCCCAAAAAAACAAAATTGTAAAAAAAATATAAAAAAACAAATATAAAAAAAAATTATTTTTTCAGTTGTTTTAGCTCAGTGATACAAATCCATTTTACTCAGCTGGTGTAACCTTTCTGTGTGTCACAGTTCAGCACATTCGCTCCCATCTGTATATACTGTCCAGGTGACACTTTCTGTACGTCACTTAATTCTACCAGACTGAACAAGTTTGTGGGTTTCAGTACACCAGGCCCGTTTAATTTTTTTTTTTATATCATACACTTATATACAAACAATGTTGAACCCCAGGGCTAAGGGTCCGAGGGCGTGGGCATTCAATTACTGCAGGGGGCAGAGGCCGTGGTCCTGGGCAGGGTGAGACAGTACCTGCTGATGAGGGAGCTGTGGAACGCCGCAGAGTTACTCCCTAGCTTCATGTCTCAACTTACAGGGACACGTGGTAGAGGACTGTTGAAACCACAACAGTGCGAACAGCTGATCTCGTGGATTGCGGACAATGCTTCAAGTAATTTGTCCACCAGTCAGTCTTCCACGCAGTCCACCCACGTTACCCAAGGGAGCACTCCTCTGGCTCCTCCACCTCAACCTCCTTCCCCCCAGTGTGCCCCCTCCCAGGAAAATTTGGAATGTGATCCGGCATACTCTCAGGAACTGTTTTCTGGACCCTTTCCAGAGTCACAAACCACTTCTCAGGTTGCTGCTGACCTCGTTCCCGATGCCCAAGTTTTCCAACTG
>ONZH01013336.1:0-100652 GCA_900303285.1 Rhinella marina
TTTTAGGAGAACACTTGGGCTATACAGGCCGTATACTGCCAGAAGGTCAATAGATGCTATACGCACCAGGTATATTAACAGGGTTTTGCTGGCACACAGAACGCACAACAGTGGTGCCAAATATACTTTATTTTTTAGGAGAACACTTGGCTATACAGCCGTATACTGCCAGAAGGTCAATAGATGCCTATACGCACCAGGTATATTAACAGGGTTTTGCTGGCACACAGAACGCACAACAGTGGTGCCAAATATACTTTATTTTTTAGGAGAACACTTGGCTATACAGCCGTATACTGCCAGAAGGTCAATAGATGCCTATACGCACCAGGTATATTAACAGGGTTTTGCTGGCACACAGAACGCACAACAGTGGTGCCAAATATACTTTTCTTTTTAGGAGAACACTTGGCTATACAGCCGTATACTGCCAGAAGGTCAATAGATGCCTATACGCACCAGGTATATTAACAGGGTTTTGCTGGCACACAGAACGCACAACAGTGGTGCCAAATATACTTTATTTTTTAGGAGAACACTTGGCTATACAGCCGTATACTGCCAGAAGGTCAATAGATGCCTATACGCACCAGGTATATTAACAGGGTTTTGCTGGCACACAGAACGCACAACAGTGGTGCCAAATATACTTTATTTTTTAGGAGAACACTTGGCTATACAGCCGTATACTGCCAGAAGGTCAATAGATGCCTATACGCACCAGGTATATTAACAGGGTTTTGCTGGCACACAGAACGCACAACAGTGGTGCCAAATATACTTTATTTTTTAGGAGAACACTTGGCTATACAGCCGTATACTGCCAGAAGGTCAATAGATGCCTATACGCACCAGGTATATTAACAGGGTTTTGCTGGCACACAGAACGCACAACAGTGGTGCCAAATATACTTTATTTTTTAGGAGAACACTTGGCTATACAGCCGTATACTGCCAGAAGGTCAATAGATGCCTATACGCACCAGGTATATTAACAGGGTTTTGCTGGCACACAGAACGCACAACAGTGGTGCCAAATATACTTTATTTTTTAGGAGAACACTTGGCTATACAGCCGTATACTGCCAGAAGGTCAATAGATGCCTATACGCACCAGGTATATTAACAGGGTTTTGCTGGCACACAGAACGCACAACAGTGGTGCCAAATATACTTTATTTTTTAGGAGAACACTTGGCTATACAGCCGTATACTGCCAGAAGGTCAATAGATGCCTATACGCACCAGGTATATTAACAGGGTTTTGCTGGCACACAGAACGCACAACAGTGGTGCCAAATATACTTTATTTTTTAGGAGAACACTTGGCTATACAGCCGTATACTGCCAGAAGGTCAATAGATGCCTATACGCACCAGGTATATTAACAGGGTTTTGCTGGCACACAGAACGCACAACAGTGGTGCCAAATATACTTTATTTTTTAGGAGAACACTTGGCTATACAGCCGTATACTGCCAGAAGGTCAATAGATGCCTATACGCACCAGGTATATTAACAGGGTTTTGCTGGCACACAGAACGCACAACAGTGGTGCCAAATATACTTTATTTTTTAGGAGAACACTTGGCTATACAGCCGTATACTGCCAGAAGGTCAATAGATGCCTATACGCACCAGGTATATTAACAGGGTTTTGCTGGCACACAGAACGCACAACAGTGGTGCCAAATATACTTTATTTTTTAGGAGAACACTTGGCTATACAGCCGTATACTGCCAGAAGGTCAATAGATGCCTATACGCACCAGGTATATTAACAGGGTTTTGCTGGCACACAGAACGCACAACAGTGGTGCCAAATATACTTTATTTTTTAGGAGAACACTTGGCTATACAGCCGTATACTGCCAGAAGGTCAATAGATGCCTATACGCACCAGGTATATTAACAGGGTTTTGCTGGCACACAGAACGCACAACAGTGGTGCCAAATATACTTTATTTTTTAGGAGAACACTTGGCTATACAGCCGTATACTGCCAGAAGGTCAATAGATGCCTATACGCACCAGGTATATTAACAGGGTTTTGCTGGCACACAGAACGCACAACAGTGGTGCCAAATATACTTTATTTTTTAGGAGAACACTTGGCTATACAGCCGTATACTGCCAGAAGGTCAATAGATGCCTATACGCACCAGGTATATTAACAGGGTTTTGCTGGCACACAGAACGCACAACAGTGGTGCCAAATATACTTTATTTTTTAGGAGAACACTTGGCTATACAGCCGTATACTGCCAGAAGGTCAATAGATGCCTATACGCACCAGGTATATTAACAGGGTTTTGCTGGCACACAGAACGCACAACAGTGGTGCCAAATATACTTTATTTTTTAGGAGAACACTTGGCTATACAGCCGTATACTGCCAGAAGGTCAATAGATGCCTATACGCACCAGGTATATTAACAGGGTTTTGCTGGCACACAGAACGCACAACAGTGGTGCCAAATATACTTTATTTTTTAGGAGAACACTTGGCTATACAGCCGTATACTGCCAGAAGGTCAATAGATGCCTATACGCACCAGGTATATTAACAGGGTTTTGCTGGCACACAGAACGCACAACAGTGGTGCCAAATATACTTTATTTTTTAGGAGAACACTTGGCTATACAGCCGTATACTGCCAGAAGGTCAATAGATGCCTATACGCACCAGGTATATTAACAGGGTTTTGCTGGCACACAGAACGCACAACAGTGGTGCCAAATATACTTTATTTTTTTAGGAGAACACTTGGCTATACAGCCGTATACTGCCAGAAGGTCAATAGATGCCTATACGCACCAGGTATATTAACAGGGTTTTGCTGGCACACAGAACGCACAACAGTGGTGCCAAATATACTTTATTTTTTAGGAGAACACTTGGCTATACAGCCGTATACTGCCAGAAGGTCAATAGATGCCTATACGCACCAGGTATATTAACAGGGTTTTGCTGGCACACAGAACGCACAACAGTGGTGCCAAATATACTTTATTTTTTAGGAGAACACTTGGCTATACAGCCGTATACTGCCAGAAGGTCAATAGATGCCTATACGCACCAGGTATATTAACAGGGTTTTGCTGGCACACAGAACGCACAACAGTGGTGCCAAATATACTTTATTTTTTAGGAGAACACTTGGCTATACAGCCGTATACTGCCAGAAGGTCAATAGATGCCTATACGCACCAGGTATATTAACAGGGTTTTGCTGGCACACAGAACGCACAACAGTGGTGCCAAATATACTTTATTTTTTAGGAGAACACTTGGCTATACAGCCGTATACTGCCAGAAGGTCAATAGATGCCTATACGCACCAGGTATATTAACAGGGTTTTGCTGGCACACAGAACGCACAACAGTGGTGCCAAATATACTTTATTTTTTAGGAGAACACTTGGCTATACAGCCGTATACTGCCAGAAGGTCAATAGATGCCTATACGCACCAGGTATATTAACAGGGTTTTGCTGGCACACAGAACGCACAACAGTGGTGCCAAATATACTTTATTTTTTAGGAGAACACTTGGCTATACAGCCGTATACTGCCAGAAGGTCAATAGATGCCTATACGCACCAGGTATATTAACAGGGTTTTGCTGGCACACAGAACGCACAACAGTGGTGCCAAATATACTTTATTTTTTAGGAGAACACTTGGCTATACAGCCGTATACTGCCAGAAGGTCAATAGATGCCTATACGCACCAGGTATATTAACAGGGTTTTGCTGGCACACAGAACGCACAACAGTGGTGCCAAATATACTTTATTTTTTAGGAGAACACTTGGCTATACAGCCGTATACTGCCAGAAGGTCAATAGATGCCTATACGCACCAGGTATATTAACAGGGTTTTGCTGGCACACAGAACGCACAACAGTGGTGCCAAATATACTTTATTTTTTAGGAGAACACTTGGCTATACAGCCGTATACTGCCAGAAGGTCAATAGATGCCTATACGCACCAGGTATATTAACAGGGTTTTGCTGGCACACAGAACGCACAACAGTGGTGCCAAATATACTTTATTTTTTAGGAGAACACTTGGCTATACAGCCGTATACTGCCAGAAGGTCAATAGATGCCTATACGCACCAGGTATATTAACAGGGTTTTGCTGGCACACAGAACGCACAACAGTGGTGCCAAATATACTTTATTTTTTAGGAAACACTTGGCGTATACAGCCGTATACTGCCAGAAGGTCAATAGATGCCTATACGCACCAGGTATATTAACAGGGTTTTGCTGGCACACAGAACGCACAACAGTGGTGCCAAATATACTTTATTTTTTAGGAGAACACTTGGCTATACAGCCGTATACTGCCAGAAGGTCAATAGATGCCTATACGCACCAGGTATATTAACAGGGTTTTGCTGGCACACAGAACGCACAACAGTGGTGCCAAATATACTTTATTTTTTAGGAGAACACTTGGCTATACAGCCGTATACTGCCAGAAGGTCAATAGATGCCTATACGCACCAGGTATATTAACAGGGTTTTGCTGGCACACAGAACGCACAACAGTGGTGCCAAATATACTTTATTTTTTAGGAGAACACTTGGCTATACAGCCGTATACTGCCAGAAGGTCAATAGATGCCTATACGCACCAGGTATATTAACAGGGTTTTGCTGGCACACAGAACGCACAACAGTGGTGCCAAATATACTTTTTTTTTTAGGAGAACACTTGGCTATACAGCCGTATACTGCCAGAAGGTCAATAGATGCCTATACGCACCAGGTATATTAACAGGGTTTTGCTGGCACACAGAACGCACAACAGTGGTGCCAAATATACTTTATTTTTTAGGAGAACACTTGGCTATACAGCCGTATACTGCCAGAAGGTCAATAGATGCCTATACGCACCAGGTATATTAACAGGGTTTTGCTGGCACACAGAACGCACAACAGTGGTGCCAAATATACTTTATTTTTTAGGAGAACACTTGGCTATACAGCCGTATACTGCCAGAAGGTCAATAGATGCCTATACGCACCAGGTATATTAACAGGGTTTTGCTGGCACACAGAACGCACAACAGTGGTGCCAAATATACTTTATTTTTTTAGGAGAACACTTGGCTATACAGCCGTATACTGCCAGAAGGTCAATAGATGCCTATACGCACCAGGTATATTAACAGGGTTTTGCTGGCACACAGAACGCACAACAGTGGTGCCAAATATACTTTATTTTTTAGGAGAACACTTGGCTATACAGCCGTATACTGCCAGAAGGTCAATAGATGCCTATACGCACCAGGTATATTAACAGGGTTTTGCTGGCACACAGAACGCACAACAGTGGTGCCAAATATACTTTATTTTTTAGGAGAACACTTGGCTATACAGCCGTATACTGCCAGAAGGTCAATAGATGCCTATACGCACCAGGTATATTAACAGGGTTTTGCTGGCACACAGAACGCACAACAGTGGTGCCAAATATACTTTATTTTTTAGGAGAACACTTGGCTATACAGCCGTATACTGCCAGAAGGTCAATAGATGCCTATACGCACCAGGTATATTAACAGGGTTTTGCTGGCACACAGAACGCACAACAGTGGTGCCAAATATACTTTATTTTTTAGGAGAACACTTGGCTATACAGCCGTATACTGCCAGAAGGTCAATAGATGCCTATACGCACCAGGTATATTAACAGGGTTTTGCTGGCACACAGAACGCACAACAGTGGTGCCAAATATACTTTATTTTTTAGGAGAACACTTGGCTATACAGCCGTATACTGCCAGAAGGTCAATAGATGCCTATACGCACCAGGTATATTAACAGGGTTTTGCTGGCACACAGAACGCACAACAGTGGTGCCAAATATACTTTATTTTTTAGGAGAACACTTGGCTATACAGCCGTATACTGCCAGAAGGTCAATAGATGCCTATACGCACCAGGTATATTAACAGGGTTTTGCTGGCACACAGAACGCACAACAGTGGTGCCAAATATACTTTATTTTTTAGGAGAACACTTGGCTATACAGCCGTATACTGCCAGAAGGTCAATAGATGCCTATACGCACCAGGTATATTAACAGGGTTTTGCTGGCACACAGAACGCACAACAGTGGTGCCAAATATACTTTATTTTTTAGGAGAACACTTGGCTATACAGCCGTATACTGCCAGAAGGTCAATAGATGCCTATACGCACCAGGTATATTAACAGGGTTTTGCTGGCACACAGAACGCACAACAGTGGTGCCAAATATACTTTATTTTTTAGGAGAACACTTGGCTATACAGCCGTATACTGCCAGAAGGTCAATAGATGCCTATACGCACCAGGTATATTAACAGGGTTTTGCTGGCACACAGAACGCACAACAGTGGTGCCAAATATACTTTATTTTTTAGGAGAACACTTGGCTATACAGCCGTATACTGCCAGAAGGTCAATAGATGCCTATACGCACCAGGTATATTAACAGGGTTTTGCTGGCACACAGAACGCACAACAGTGGTGCCAAATATACTTTATTTTTTAGGAGAACACTTGGCTATACAGCCGTATACTGCCAGAAGGTCAATAGATGCCTATACGCACCAGGTATATTAACAGGGTTTTGCTGGCACACAGAACGCACAACAGTGGTGCCAAATATACTTTATTTTTTAGGAGAACACTTGGCTATACAGCCGTATACTGCCAGAAGGTCAATAGATGCCTATACGCACCAGGTATATTAACAGGGTTTTGCTGGCACACAGAACGCACAACAGTGGTGCCAAATATACTTTATTTTTTAGGAGAACACTTGGCTATACAGCCGTATACTGCCAGAAGGTCAATAGATGCCTATACGCACCAGGTATATTAACAGGGTTTTGCTGGCACACAGAACGCACAACAGTGGTGCCAAATATACTTTATTTTTTAGGAGAACACTTGGCGTATACAGCCGTATACTGCCAGAAGGTCAATAGATGCCTATACGCACCAGGTATATTAACAGGGTTTTGCTGGCACACAGAACGCACAACAGTGGTGCCAAATATACTTTATTTTTTAGGAGAACACTTGGCTATACAGCCGTATACTGCCAGAAGGTCAATAGATGCCTATACGCACCAGGTATATTAACAGGGTTTTGCTGGCACACAGAACGCACAACAGTGGTGCCAAATATACTTTATTTTTTAGGAGAACACTTGGCTATACAGCCGTATACTGCCAGAAGGTCAATAGATGCCTATACGCACCAGGTATATTAACAGGGTTTTGCTGGCACACAGAACGCACAACAGTGGTGCCAAATATACTTTATTTTTTAGGAGAACACTTGGCTATACAGCCGTATACTGCCAGAAGGTCAATAGATGCCTATACGCACCAGGTATATTAACAGGGTTTTGCTGGCACACAGAACGCACAACAGTGGTGCCAAATATACTTTATTTTTTAGAAAAATACTTGGCGTATACAGCCGTATACTGCCAGAAGGTCAATAGATGCCTATACGCACCAGGTATATTAACAGGGTTTTGCTGGCACACAGAACGCACAACAGTGGTGCCAAATATACTTTTTTTTTTAGAAAAATACTTGGCGTATACAGCCGTATACTGCCAGAAGGTCAAATGGTGCGTATACACACCAGGTATATAACAGGGTTTTGTTGGCACACAGAACGCACAACAGTAGTGCCAAATATAGTTTTGTATATAGGTGCTAATACACCACTAATGCCTCTCTCTGTCCCTACTCCAGCAGCTATCCCTCAATAAAGCAGCCGTTCTGTGCAGAGTGTATATAGTTAGAATAAGCTATATACCGTGCAGTATAGTAGCCCTGATAAGGGCTGTCAATCACTCTCCTGTCCGCTGGTAGCCGGTATATATGGTGGTAAATGCGATATTCTGAGCTTCTGTTATATACTTTTGGGGTCCTGCCTGACTTTCATACAGCTAAAGCCTGTCTCTCCCTGCTCGGGCCTCTGTCCCTGACTACGTTCATGCAGCATATGCGAACGAGCAGGAAGAGCTGAGTTTTTATGATTCGAGGTCACATGGTTTTTCCAGCCAATGCATGTAGACGCCGTTCTCGCGATGCCAGCGTGCTCCGAGGACCTGTCATACCCCCCCTGCATAGTGATTGGTGTAAAAAAAGCGCCAGGGAAGGTGGGAGGGGAAACGAATTTTAAGTGCGTCATCGCCGTTATACTCGATCGAAATCGAGTATGACGAATAGCGTAGTATTCGATCGAATACCGGCTCGGTCGAATACTACTCGCTCATCTCTACTGATAATCTTTATTGAAGAGTCCTGCACGATTAAAGCATAATGAAGATGTTGATGTATCAATGCTGCAACAGCTGCCTTACATTGCTTTATCACTGCCCTATGAGTGTGGTGACTTATCCATGCCTCTTATACAATGTCTTTCTTTAATTTTCTTCCTGGCCATACACCAGTGCTAGTCTTCGACTCAATAACTGTGTTCCTGGTTCTTACTCCTGTGTTTAATTGGATTTTTCATGCTTCTGACCCCAGCTTGTCTTCTGAGTACTCTGTCTCTCATTTGGTACTGCGTAGTCCATCTGGTTCCGATCTCGGCTAGTCCTCTAACCACTCTTTGTCTCTCCTTTGGTACTGTGTAGCCCGACTGGTTTTGACTTATTGGGCTTGTCTGTCTTTGTTAGTTCGTCTGTGCACTTATATAGTGTAGGAACCGTAGACCAGTTGTGGTCTAGCTATCTAGGGCTTGTACTGCAAGTAGGTAGAGAAAGCAGGCTGGGTACTAGCCTTAGGGCTCACTGTCCTTGTCTGTCCCTACCTATAGTCTTTACAGATCATCTTGCTTCCTCTCCAGCATCAAAGAGAAAGAGAGAGTGTTAAATTGTTACATTATCAATGGCCCAAAAAACCTTGATACCTGCACTAATATGAATGCAATGGCAGCTGTAGCCTCACAGATGGAAGACATTTCCCAGTTAGTGCAGGATTTAGCAGAAAGAGTTCAGCAGCAAGAATCTCTTCAGACTGGTTCACTTGCTTCTGCACCCCCTGTCACCAGTAGAACCTAAGATTAAGCTTTCTAACCGCATCTTGGATGACCGTATGGGTTTCGCAATTTTTAGGGAAAGTTGTAAACTGTATTTTCATTTCACACCTCACTCCTCAGGTACTGAGGCACAGAGTGTCGACATCATCATGTCTCTGTTGCAAGGTGACCCTTAGGAGCGGGCATTTGCACTTCTGCCTAATTCCCCTTAGATGTACTCTGTAGTTTGTTTTTCTTCTGTCTGCCCTTTGTCTTCTATATGTTGAGCCTGACAGGGTTGCTTACGCTGAAAGTCAACTCCTCTCTTTGCGTCAAGACAAGCGACCAGTAGATTAGTATTGTTATGAGTTTCGCAGTTGGTGTATGGCATCTGGCTGGAATGATCTGGCCCTTAGAGCACAATTAAGACTGGGTCTTTCATATACTCTAAAGGATCTTCTGGTTAGTTACTTGACCCCAGGATACTTAGATGAGGCTATGACTCTGGCAATACGACTGGACCGATATCTTAGGGAACGAAAACGTGAACTTTCTGTCTCTGTTCGTCCTTCCATCCCTTCTGTCTACAGTCTTCCTTATGTAAAGCACCTGTGGAGTCTGAAGAGCCTATGCAAGTGGGTACCTTGGCTTTTGTGGATTCTGGGGCTGCAGCTAATCTTGTTCATTTTTTTTTTTATAAACAATTTTTATTGTCATTCGTCAGATTACATACAGTATCTTACAGTACATTTCTCCTGATTTAACAATTGGGTAATGTACAGTAACGTAAAGAAAGAAGTATAGTATACAGGATTCTGATTCATGACATTTTTATATTTCACCCGTAACAGTTATCTAACAAACTTCTCTATTCTCCCCCCCCTTCATCCCCGAACTTTTTCCAGATGTTGCTTATATGAGTGTGTTCGAGTCATCTCATGACACGTATTTGGTATGTTCTATAATGAGAAGTGATTTTTGTCTTCTCATTTTTGTCTATGTACCCTTATGTTATTTATTTATTTATTTTTTTATCTACAGGTTTTCTGCCCTTACTGTGGAGTGATGACTGTTGATTTAAAGCAAATTTCTGGCTTCATCTTGTGGTACAGAATTTCTCAAAAAAGAGATGCCATTTTTTATTAAATGACTTGTGTATTTTTTCATTTTTCCCTTCAGTGTCCCATTTATCAGCTATCATACATTTTTTCGCAAGTTCAAATATTTCCCTTATGTCAGGGATTTTTGGAGATAAGATAACCAATGACGTAAGATGCTTTTTTTAGTAGCTAATAATATAACATGGGTTACTTGTGTAGTCTTATTAGATGTATTATGGAATAATAATTCCTCATACGTGTTTCCTAGATTGGAGTGTAGCTTATCATTTCATTCTTGTGCTATTTGTCTCCATAACTTATGTATTACCTCACATTCCCACATGCATTGGAAGAGATCTGCATTCGGTACGTCACATTTTAGACACAGAGTTTGCCAATTCTTGTCTATTTTAGAGGTGTGAGACGTGAATTCAAATGCATATATGGCTCTATGTATAAATTTAAAGTGTGTTTCCCTCCATACTTCATTTGAAATTGCTTTCCTTACGCTGTTCCATCCCCTTAGAATATCTGTTACCGACAATGTAGCATTGAGTCTTTTATTCCATGTTTTAAATAATGTTCCACTTTTTGGGAGCGAAAGCTTTTTCATAATGTCTCTATACAGGGATGCTATTGATATTGTGTTTTGTAGTGTCAATATCATATTATCAAAATCATGTCGAGAAAATTCCGCTGTGGTCAATTTCAGGTTAGTTTTGAGGTAGCCCATTATTTGGTGGTAGGCCTAGTAGTGTTTATTGTCCAGATCATATTTTCTTTTTAAATCTGCAAATGTATAATATGATTTCGTAGTGGGATTCCACATGTTTCCCGCTGCTTTTATTCCATTAGATTTCCACGTCTGATCTCCTGGTAGCTACTTGCTTTGTCATCTGGATTTTCCCTCCCCCCTCCCTTTTCCCTTTATAACATTTTACTGTATAACAATAAAATATAAGATAACCTCTCACATATATCCTTATAAACCAGCCTGGTGAAGCTGAAAGATCTTGGAATTGCTTACACCCTCTATGGCTGTTAGTGACTTCACTTCTTCCCACCATAACTTTGAATATTTTACTCCAAACATTTCTGCGCACCTTTGCTATCATGTGAACCATATGATCAGGTATCAATGATTAACAACGGATATAACTTGTCAGAGTTCTGTAAGGCAAAAATGCTAAACATTTAAACTAGCTTATCCGCAAGTCCAGATGGTTTTCATGGAGTATTCCCATGTTGTTCAAGTTGGCTCTATCAGGCGGCGGTTGTTGTGGCGTGCATGTTTTTTCCCTAGGTTCCAGAGCCGGCCAAACTTCAGCCTGTTTCTGCTGATCAGAGGTAGTAGATCCGTTTTCCTCTGGATATACTGCTCCCTTCTGCCTTTTTGTTGCATCACGTTTTTGAGGCTTTAGAGGTTCAAGATCCATGTGGTCTCTCTGCCTCAGCTGGCGTAGAGTATGTCGATGATGATCCATCCTGATGGAATACTTTCAATATCGCTGGATATAGTAGTGCAAATCTAATGTGCCTGTCATATAATTCTGAGCATATCATAGAGAAGTCTCGTCTGCGTTTCTGTACTTCTGCGGAGTAATCTCCAAAAATCAGGAGTTTGTGTCCATGTATCTCTATGGCTGAGCAGTTTTGTTTGAACGCACGTAATATTGCCGTCTTGTCTGTAAAGTCTAGGTACTTCACTATTACTGGCCTAGGGCGACCGGACAATGCATTGGGTATTGTCTTGTTTTGATCACTGCCTGTTCGGAGATCTGGACCTATCCTGTGGGCACGCTCCACTTTACAACGTTCTGGCAGGCCGAGTGCCTTTATCACATTCACATACCCTTGTGCAGGGACAGACTCCGGGATGCCTATGATTCGGAGATTGTTACTTCGGGAACGGTTCTCTAGGTCATCAACCTTTTCTTTGAGGAGTCTGTTATTTCTCAATTCTGTATCCAGTTGGGATTTCATCTCTTGGCACGTGTCTTCCAGTGATTGGATCCTCTGTTCCGCTCCTTCTAGTCGAGCGCCATGTTCTGTGACAGCGGCCTGTAAGGATTGTAGCGTCAGGCCCACCGTGCTTGCCAGTGATTCTTGAAGGTCAGGTAAGATCCTATTAGCAACTTCAATCGCGAGTCTGACGTAATCTACTTGCGGTTCTTCCCCTCCCGTGTCTATGGATGGTGGGGTAGGTATAGGTTGTGAATCTGCTTCTTGCAATGGCAGTAGCGTGAGATCCTCTTCCGCCATGTCAGTTTCCCGCGTCATCTGTTTGCCTTGTTTATTCTGGCTTTTTGGTTTGTTTTTGCTCCCCATTGTGAGCAGGTAACGTTCCATATGTGAGCGCCAACACAATCGCGTCCGATGATCCCGGTTTTCTCCCGGTAAGTAGGGGGATTAAGTTAGATTGTATGGTGCGCTTCACGGAGCTGAGATTACTCGCGTCTTGTCATGGTGGTGCCAGAACCGGAAGTCCATCTGTTGAGGTATATGGTACATCTTGTTAATTTTGATTTTGTGATTGCTTTGGGATTCAATTTTTTTTGGTTACCCGAACCAATTCCAGTATCTGGGGTGGACGCAGCTCCTTTGGCTGAAGGATTTATTGAGTATAGGACTCCTGATTTGGTAATGAAAGTCAGTTGCATTCATTCTGAAAGGTATGACTTATATGTCATGAAAAATATATCTCTTGATGTCGTCCTGGGATTACCCTGGTTGAGGGTCCATAGTCCTGTTTTTAATTGGAGTACAGGAATTGATAAATGGGGTCTCCAGTGCTCTAATCATTGCCTTTCTGGTCAGGATTTAGAGGAAGGTCAGATACCTAAATTTTTTAAAGGATTTTCAGGATGTTTTTTCTAAATAACCGATCCATAACCGATCCATGTCCTTGCCTCCATATCAGGATTATGACTGTGCTATCAAACTAATAGCCAATGCTAAATTCCCTAAGGGCAAGATTTATAATCCTTGTGGACCCGAAAGACAGGTCATGAAAGATTATCTACATGATAGTCTGAGGAAAGGACATATTCAGCTGTCTGTATCCTCTATGGGAGCTGTTTTTTTTTTTTTTTTTTTCTCCTTATTCTTGATCTTTTTAATCAAATTGTTGGGGCTCAGTGGTTTTCAAACATTGACCATATAATTTGATTACAATCTGGGAAGGGGACGAATGGAAGACAGCATTCAATTTACCTGAAGGGAATTTTGAATATCAAGTAATGCCTTGGGGGCTTATCTCTCAGCGTGATCAAAACTTTTTGTTATGTCTCTAGGACATAAAAAGTTTTCTGAAAACTCAGTGAACAGTGGACTGAGGGAGCTCATATAGGCTAATACTTTTTCCTATAGTGTGCACGCACGGCCACCGCAGCTGGAATACAGGTTGGTCGTAACCATGGAAATGTGTATATTATGATGGAAAAATGAATCCAGCTAGCAAAGGAAGCAATATGGACAATCACAATACATTAGTAAGTGCCTGGTATTAACTTTCGCTACATGATAAATGCCATTTGCTGAAGTGAAACAACCCATTTAACCTGTTACTGTCTGAGATGTAGCTTACATTCCAAATTATTTCTGCGCCTGTGGCATTTGTCCCACTCGGCTACACCCTAACCTTTTTACCAAAACTTATCAAGTTGCTTAGTTTGACTTGTTTCTTTCATTACATAGAAACATGATAGATTTTTTTATTTTCACAGATCATCAAGTACACATTTCTTCAAATATTCCTTCAAACACACATACATATGTGTTTATTACAAGTCATTAGTGAGAATATAATAAGTGCTAATTGTGCAAGTCGTGCAAATTCTCTTCTCTTCTGAATACATTGTACATTTACTTTATTTACAAACGTGCTTATTGGTACAATATGAAAATCTTCTTTCTGTGGCTTCTTTCCATAAGATTATCCTGCGTGTTTTCTTTTTTCTGTAATTCTTTTGATAATCAGTTCTGTTTCTTTAGCACAATATGCAGTTCCTTTTAAAATCTTCATATGCCATCTGACAATTGCTCAAAGTACATCAAGTCCTGAAAAACATTTACAATATAAAAAATTGGGGCTGATTTCAAAATATTGCGATGTACCTGGATCAGTCAAACTCTAGTTTAGAATCCTTTATATATCAGGGAATTACATTAAAGGGAACCTGTCACCTCAGAAACAAGTATAAAACGGACTGCATTACCTTATAGTAGCCCACAGTCAGTTCCTAATCATGTGTGTCATGTGGCTGTCTGGTGCTCAGTAAGTTAAAAACACGATCTGTTAAGCGCCATCAGCGCTATCTTTTAGGTCCGTTTCAAGTCAAGTCGACAGTGGCTTCCTTACTTCAAGTCAAGGTAAGCACGCCCCCTCTCTTGTGATTGACAGGCTGCAGTGCGCCTGGCAGCCCTGAATTCTTGTGCATGCGCGGTGCGCTCCTCAGTAAGGCGCGCTCCCATGTTCTGCTGCCACTGCGTGCCTTGCTGCTGCCATTAAAGGTGTACATAGCCTTTAACCCCTTCATAAAACATGATGTAATAGTAAGCAATTTGACGTACTATTACATCATGGTGATTGGGTGAGCACAGCCCTCCTGCCTCTCACCCTGTCAATTGTTCACCATCAAGGGCACCCTGACCACCACCAGGCTGGACCCCAAGACCAGAGTGTCCCCTGAGGGAACACAGTCACAGAAAAAAAGTGGTCTAAAATGGCAGAAAATGCTCAAAAACCCCAAATGCTGTTGCGCATTTATGACCGGGGGAGCAAATCCTGCACATGTGGTTATTCTTACAAAATTCATACAATGGAGGATGCCTGCAGCGGACCACATGTACCACAACAACATCCTACACAGGATAACCAAGTGTGCGGATGTGACAAACTATATAACAAAAATTCACAGAAAATGGTGCACTACAACGGTGAATGCAATTGACAATATATGGCTAACCCTCACACTGATGTTAAAATGAGACTTTCGCCAATATATTCTTATATCAAGAACATACCGGAGCCCGAGCACCCCATCAAGGTATCTCAAGTGGCACGGGACCTAACGCTCACCCTACTATGGTATAGGTGATTGCAGATAGGGGCATGAAGTCCGACACATAGCAACCAGCTCCCAGTTACCTCCATCGTGAAATCACACATACGATGGGAGGGAGGCGGAGGCTGTGAGTCCCTCTTAACCCTGATGTCATGTGACCCAGGCTGCAAAGGTGCACCTGAATGTTGCCCATTAGTCAAATCAAGGCACATTCAACCTGAAGTTGCCACACCTCCAGGTATAAATGTCCAAACACAGTCACAGAAAAAAAGTGGTCTAAAATGGCAGAAAATGCTCAAAAACCCCAAATGCTATTGCGCATTTATGACCGGGGGAGCAAATCCTGCACATGTGGTCCGCTGCTGATTTTAACATCAGTGTGAGGGTTAGCCATATATTGTCAATTGCATTCACCATTTTAGTGTACCATTTTCTGTGAATTTTTGTCAGTAAGTGTGCACCCTCCAGTCATTACATGGCCTTAATGAGTGTCACAACCATCCTCTACATACTCCCCTGTGGCTCACTGCATCAGGATGTGACTCAGGCACAGCTTTTTAGGCAGCTCGCTATGAAACCCCTGGAAGCTTTCACAAGGCCCCAGGCTGTCATAGCAATGGATCTGAGACCCTCAATTTAGCTCCGGGGCTCCGATAGAAGGGTGGAGGGAGCCTTAGATCCCGCGGTCTCTATTGATGTGGCATCTGAGGGGTTACATGACTGAGATCAGCGTTATCTTCAATCCCAGTCATTGCTGCCAGGTGCTGGCTGTATTACACAGCCATCACCTGAGCCAGCACTTGCCACGTATGGAGCAGTTACATTGTGGTGCATGTAAGGGTTAACTGCAGTAATTCCATCCCAACTGCGCAGTGTGGCAGCACCCACAGTGTTCTGGATGCTCAAAATGGATAATTTTTAATGGTCCACACATGGATGGCGTCTGTGTGTTTCTTGCAGACCCATTCACTTGATTGGGTGAAGTTAGCAAGAAAATTGAACCAAGATAGAACAGGTTTCCATTTTCTCTGCATGGATTGATGATATGTGTGGAAAACTTGACACATGAATCTGCTCTTTGACTATAATGGGTCAGTGTCCAGCCCATATCCTATCTATTTTACAGCACTCAGACGTCTACATCGCTTTTCTGAATGGGCTTTTAAAGTGTTAATTACTTAAAGGGTTAATTCATTAATTTATGTCTGTGTGTACTTAAGTGACAAATTAAAAGAAACGTAGAATTTTCCCCCCCAATATCAATTATGTCATTTGCTTGGCCTCTACTTTCCCCTCCTCTCCCTCTTGCCTGTTGGAGTTCGATCAGGGTTCAGTCGCTAGGTCCTTTTCTTTTCTCTCCACACTCCCCTATTGGGACAGACTTCTCAGGTAGATTTGGTTTTTCAGTACCATCTATTATGGCTGTATGACACCAGCTATACACTTTAACCTGTACATCACCCTCTGCTGTACCTACAGGAACAACCAGTGACCGTCTGTCCCGCCTAGTCGATCCTAAACATCATGTCCTCTTCTCTATCCGAACAGTCTCTTCAAAAAATGACTTTACTGTTTTTTATTTCTCCAATCTATCACCCTAACCTGATATCCGATATAATTCCCTATCAGGGTGGTCCGTGGCACTAACCGATTATGCTCTCAGCAGCTTAGCTCCACTGTCTTGGTGTTATGCTTGACGCTGATTTCCTTTACCTCTTATTCAATTGCTGTCACCTCAAAAACCATAATCCGCCCCTCTTATGTGGAACAAAAAAAACTCTCATTGTTGCTTTTGATCCATTCCTGCTCGATTACTGTAACTCATTACTAATTGCCTCCCCTCACCAGTCTCCCCTCTCATCATCGTCTAACGCTACTCTAATGCCTTACCTGTCCAGTCATTGCAATGATTGCCTTACAGAATTCAATTTAAACGCTCATTCTCACCACAAAACCTCCACAGTGCTGCACCCCCTACATTTCTTCCCTCATCTCTGTCTACCATCCTGCCTGTGCTCTCCATTCAGCCACAGACTTACGACTGACATCCACCATAATCCATACCTCTCACTCACATATCCAAGATTTCTCCTGAGCTGCACCAGTTCTCTGGAATGCCTCACCAATAGGAATTAGGTTAATTCACAACATCAACAAATTTATGCACCCTTTAAAAACACATATTTTTAGGTTAGACTATCACATCCCCTGATCTAACTTTCCTCCATTCCCTTCTTCCCCACACCACCCTTCAGCATTATTCTTCTGAACGTGATCCATCAGTGTCCACCACACTCCATGCACTCAGAAGCACTACAGATATCGTCTGGTGACGGTTCATGCAGTCTTATATCTACTGCCCTATTATGTTAAGATGACCATTGTACAAAACATGCACTTGTTACTGTCTGTGTCACTCTATCTCCTCATAGATTGTAAGCTCTTGTCAGCGGTACCCTCATTCCTCTTATTGTAATTGTTGACCTGTTTACTGCTATGTTATTTATGACTGTTTGCACTTGAGCCCCCTGGTTGTAAAGCGCTGCGGAATATGTTGGCGCTATATAAGGCCCCTTTCACATGGGCGAGATTTCCGCGCGGGTGCAATGCGTGATGCGAACGCATTGCACCCTCACTGAATCCTGACTCATTCATTTCAATGGGTCTTTTCACATGAGCGATGTTTTTCACGCATCAGTTCGCTGTTGCGTGAAAATCGCAGCATGTTCTATATTCTGCGTTTTTCACACAGCCCTGGCCCCATTGAAGTGAATGGGTCTGAGTGAATCACGCATTGCATCCGCACGCAAGTGCGGATGCAATGCGTGATTCACTGATGGTTGCTTAGAGATGTTTGTAAACCTTCAGTTTTTTATCATGCGCTTGAAAAACACATCAAGACGCTTCGCACCCGCGCGGAAAAAACTGAATGAACGTACGCAATCACAGTCAAAACTGACTGCGATTGCGTGCGGATTGGTGCGGATGTGTGCGGATTTTCCGGAACGCACCCTGAACGCATCCGGACTGAATCCGTGATGCTCGTGTGAAAGAGGCCTAAGTAAAGATTAGTAGTGATGAGCTAAGCGAGCTTCAGATGTTACATTCAAAGTTGCTTTGTTCAAAACTTCGGATTATTACTGTATGGAAATCCATCTCTGTACAGTATTAAAATGTATGGGCTCAGATGAGCTGAAGTTAGTTATTTGCGAAATTGCACGTGACTTAGTTGGATAACTTCAGTACCTCAGAACCGAAGCCAAGTTCGGTTTCAAGTTTTAAAGTGGTTTTCCAGTTTAAAAGTCAACTACTGAAGTCATCGGAGCCCATACATTTTAATACTGTACGGAGATGGATCTCCACACAGAATTAATCCGAAGTTTTGAACGAAGCGACTTGTGACAGCCGAAGCTCGCTTCGCTCATCACTAATTATATGTAATTAAATATATTTTAAATAACAGTAGTAATAAAGAATAACAGGTTCTCCACAAAATCCTTGACATTACATCTTATGAAGTGCTATCAGTGTGTACCCATTGCTGAAAGACTGCCATCTAGTGGCTAAAAAGTAGATTAAGCAAATAAAGAATATACTTTTTATTCTGATCTGTCCTACTTTTTTATTTTTATGAATGATACTGTAGGTTACTGTGTTTTAGGAAATGAAGGTAGAAGTTCCACAAATTAAAACAGTTTTTACTCACTTGTGCCTGCCAGTCTCCATAGAATCCAGCCCGAATCCTGTCATTTATGTCTCGGAGTGGCCAGATCCCTGTGAATTCCCATTATAATCAATGGGCTCTGGCAGAAAATGCCTGTATCCAGCTAGACTAGAAGAGCCTGCCGGATTGTTTTAGTGTGATAGTTGCCTTATCTGGAGGACTTTCTTCTTCACCTTCCATGTGTGGATAGCAGTTCATATCTATCATCTGCATCCTCCAGGATGTATGACAATTAGCTCTTGTTAACCCCTTCATCCCCTGCATAGAAAAAAATCTCTCACACATAGCCTCAGAGATACATATGGTATGTAATGACCCCTCCACAATCTAGAGAGATGGATAAATGAACTAAAGATGTCTGAGCCGCTTGACTATGAGGACAGTATGGCAGCACTGAGGAAAGGGAAGGGAGCAGGAAAGATACTGGGCATGTTGGTCCACCACTAAATGCAGGAGAAGGTGGGCAAGAAGGATAAACAGCAGGGGGTGCTACCAGAGATGATAATGGAATATACATTAAAAAAACATAAAAATTGAATATTTTTATGGCATGTATTTTGCAATAAGACTTTGAACTGAAATGATCTATTCATTACATAGTAATACTTACATGGGATAACCCCCTTTAAATTGTAGAATGGAATAAAAAATATGAATTGATGAAAGAACTGTATTTGCCACTTTAGAAAGTACCGTATTTTTTGCCCCAAAGTAGGGGAAATGACACTGCATCTTATGGGGTGAATACAAATGAGCGCTTCCATTATGTAAGCACTCATTAATACCGGAGGACCGGGAAGTGGTGAATGCAGCCCTTCCCAGGCTCTGTACTCAACACTTCCTGGTCCTCTGCTGTCAGCTGTGCTGTGACTGCGCACAGTGTGAGGACTCTCTGTGACCTCACACTATGCATGCCGGATCACAGCACAGCCAACGGCAAGAAGAAGAGAGAGCTGGGTCCTGGGAGGCTGAGGGCTGAGATTTTTAGTTTATTTGCTCTGAGGCTTGAGGGCTGATCATAGGCATGGGGTGTCTCGATCTAGGCGTGGGTCTGATTCTGAGGCATGACATCTGATCTGAGGGTTTAATCGGGTCTTGATTTTACATAAGGGCCTCTGATTGGGGGTCATTCACATTGGAGGTTTGAGCCTGGCAGGTCTGATTGTGGGTCTGAATATGAAGGCCTTATTACATTGGGGTCTGGAATGAGGGTCTTATTTAACATTTGGGGGTCTGATTGGGGCTGTGAGTTGAGGCTCTGATTAACATTGGGGGTCTTGTTTCCTGGTCTGAATATGAGGGATCTAATGGAAAAACTGATTGTTTCTTATTGTTGTTCCTCTGAAACCTAAAATGCGTCTTATAGGCCGGTGCGTCTTATGGGGTGAAAAATACAGTACCTATTTTGGAAGGGTTCTTTTATCAGACACATTATGACCAATATCCCCATTGAGATCATCAGAATGACTACAACAAAGTGGCAGTACCTTGTTATCATTCAGATTTCCTAATGGCTGCTTGGTCCATGGCAATGAAGCACAGAAAGTCACAAGGAGGCAACAGGCCATTTTGTCATATCTACAGATGACTTACGTGAAGTCTATAATAGATCTGCACAAGAACAAATTGTCTCATGGCTGTCTTTGCAAAGGGTGAGCAGCTGGAAACAAGCAATATAAACATGTGAATGTGAAATGTATGACCAATAATGGTGATGGAGAACATAAGCAGATGTGACAGTGGATGAGTATGACTGATGATACAATGACAGTGACTCACTGACAGCTGCATCAAGAACTGACACAATGCAAATGGAACACTAAAGTAGGAAAACTGTGAGTGCCGAGAAACATTTTATATAGGAATAAGTCTAAAATTGCTTTCTGTTTTCAGCTAAATCTCATGTGTCTTACAGTCTAGTGTGTCTCGTAGTGCAATAAACAGATATAGTAATTATCAAACCACTAGGGAAAGATGCTATGAGCCTTTGATAGACTCCAAAAATGACTGTCAGGCCTGAGCTACACAGAGACTTTTTGTAGCACTATTGATTGGTCAAGTGGCAGCTGACATGCACAAGATCGTATATACCGTATTTTTCGCTTTATAAGACGCACCCGATGATAAGACGCACCCCAGAGTAGGAAAATAAGAAAAATTATTTTTCATCACACCTCATATCAGACCCTCCATAAATTTCAGCACATCACATCAGACCCCCATATCAGCCCTCCATGTCAGAACCCCATCAGCCCTCCATGTCACAACCCCATCAGCCCTCCATGTCACAACCCCATCAGACCTCAGATCAGCCCATCAGCTCCCATATCAGCCCACTGTGCCCCCATCAGACCTCAGATCAGCCCCCATATCAGCCCACTCTGCCCCATGAGACCTCAGATCAGCCCCCATATCAGCCCCCTCTATCCCCATCAGACCTCAGATCAGCCCATAAGCCCCCATATTAAATGAATATGCCCCCATCAGATCTCAGATCAGCCCCCATACCAGCCCCCCCCTATCTCCATCAGACCTCAGATCAGCCCATAAGCCCCATATTAAATGAATATGCCCCCATCAGACCGCAGATCAGCCCCCCATATCAGCCCTCTCTATCCCCATCAGACCTCAGATCAGCCCATAAGCCCCCATATTAAATTAATATGTCCCCATCAGACCTCAGATCAGCCCACCCAGCCCATAAGGATAAAATAAAAACCTCTCTTACCTGTCCTGCGCCACGGCTCCGCTCCGGGTCCGGCGCTCTTCTGGCTTCTATGGCCGTCGCTGCACTGCGTGCAGCGTCAGGTCATAGTGCGCGCACTACGTCCTGACGCTGTGTGTGGTCAGGACAGTGCAGAGCCAGCCCGGGAAGACAGAGGAGCGCCGGACCTAGAGCGGAGCTGCGGCGCAGGACAGGTAACAGGGGTTTTTATTTTATCCTTATGGGCTGGGTGTCTGAGGTCTGATGGGGGTCCCGGCACCTTATACATACAAGTGAGCGCTTCCATAATGGAAGCGCTCACTTGTATTCGCTTTATAAGACGCACAGTAATTTCCCCCCTACTTTTGGGGGGAAAAGTGCGTCTTATAAAGCGAAAAATACAGTAGCTCAATGGGACAGAATTGTGCATTTTAAATAAATTTACTAATAAACAAGAGTACAACTTGTTTACAGCTTACCGCCTCTTGCTTCTGAGACGACACCTGTACAAAGAAGTCCTGACGATAGAATTGTGCTTCAAATTGAGTCAGAATTCTGGAGCATATTCTTTTAGCCGATTTTATTAAGGTTTTAGATGATTTTTCCACCATGTTTGACAGGGGGCATGGCTCTGCGGAAAGTGGATATGCTCTATGGGAGAGAGCATGGTCTAAGTTGTGCCAATGTGTACCGAAACTTTAATATAATTTTGGTGAAAAATTCTAGTTTAAAGGGATTCTCCAGGAATTTAGAATATAAAAACACTTAAATATTACTTTATTATAAATATATTCCTAAATATCTTTCATTAGTTATAATGGCTCATTTTGGCTAGGGAGCAATCACTAGGAGAAATAAAGTGGCTGCTGTCCTATTAATCCACATAAAACCCATCCTAATCACACAGCAGGACAAGTTACTTCACAACACTGAGGTAAAGAGCTGCCTCATCCTCCTCTCTGCTCTGCTTGTCAAGGGTTATGATCCTGAACACAGCTGATAAGATCTTTAGCTGAATCTCTGTAGGAATGGAGTTCATGAGGATACATGAAGTACTGACAGGATGGACAGGACAGACTGTGGTAATGGAGGATGCAAACAAGTGCTGCTGCTCATTAACCACATCCCCACCTCCTCTGTACTTCACATCTCCTCATGAACTCTTATCTGTATTCAGAATCATAATCCCTGACAGGTAGGAGAGGAGGATGAGGCAGCTCTTTAGGTCAGTTCTGTGTAGTTAGGACAGGTTGTGTGTGTACTAATCGGACAGTGGCCATTTTATTTCTCCTAATGATTGCTCCCTAGACAAAACAAGCCATTATAACTAATGAAAGATATTTGGGAATATACTTATAATAAAGTAATATTTAAGTATTTTTATTTTCTTAGTTCCCAGAGAACCCCTTTAAGGTGGTTTCAGTTTAGACTAGACTGCCTAAAAGTGCACCATATTTTATATCTAAAAGTGCACCATGCTTTTTTATATCTGAGTGCACCATGTTTATATCTAATGGTGCACCATTTTTTAATATCTAACAGTGCACCATATTTATCATCCAGCATCAGCCAGTTATAAATCTGCCACATTTTAACACTAAGTTTGCTCTTTCTAAATCATTGACATTATTAGTAATTCTGATTCAATATATTGCTTTGGAAGACAGTCAACTCAATAGTTAACATCAGAAATACTACAAATAGTCTTAGTGTAGCCCGAGTCTTCAGGGAACATTTATTAAGACCAGCATTTTAGACGCCAGTCTTAATAAAGGTCCATAGCTGGCGGTGGATCCGCCGAAGTTTTGAAGAGGCGCTGGCAGCTTTCTAGATGTCTTACATTTAGACCATTTTCTACGCCTAAACCAGGCGTAGAAAATGATGGGCCTACTGGCCCGTTCCCTTTCCCGTCCATGCCACGCCCACAATTTTTAGACCTGGCGTGAGGGGGGAGAGGCAACCGTTGTGCCGCCATCTGTGCCTGAAATACACCTAATTTAGGCGTATTTCAGTATAGTAAATAACCCCCTTAGAGTCCAATTATGAAATATTTGCTTGTGTCTGTTCTAAATAAACTGAGAGTGTTGTATTAACTTTTAAGTTCATTCAGGGACCCAGCAACAAATTTTAAACATAAACTACTCCTGTTGATGACAAATAACAGTGATTGGCACTCTCGCTTCACAGCATGGATTTAAACCTTAATGGGGTTGTCCACCTATTATTAAGTGATGGCATGTCCAGACCAGGATAGACTATCAATAGCCGATCAGTGGAGGTCTGAAACCCTGTACCCCTGGCAATAGCTCCAGCACTGGAAGCAGATAGCTCCGACAACTTTCTGTAGTGAGGTCGAGAGCACCGCTGCAGTGACAAAATCAGTCCTCTACAAAGTTTGCAGAGCTGTCTGCTTTCAGTGCTATTGCAAAACAGGTGAGAAGTTCAAGGTGTCAGAGGATAGGCCATTACTTACTAACAGGTGGACAACTCCTTTAACCCCTTCCTGACATATGCCGTACATGTACGGCAGATGTTGGGTCTTTAAAGATGGTGCCCGCTTTGGAGCGGAGCTATAGTTTACACATTAATGTCTGTATGTTGAGTATTGTATCAAATTGTCATATCTTCAGTGTTGTCCCATGAAAACATATAATATATTTACAAAAATTTGATAGGTGTACTCACTTGTGAGATACTGTATAGTGCCCCTAGTAATGTTCTGTAAATCTCCCCTAGTAATAAAAATGCCCCTATAGTGCCTCAAGCAATACCCCCTGTTGTAACTCAGTAATAATGTCAATATAGTGTCCACTAGAGATGAGCAATTTTTTTTTTTTTAATTCTCTTTGTGACGCATTGTCACAAAGCGCTTTTCATGTATCTGTAAGTAGCAGGTGCAATGACTGTAAACGCCGATTGTGCTGGCCAGCTACCCCCCCATCATTGAATCTCTGAAATGCCATGTTCATCGCTGATTGTGCACCTGACATGAATATTAAGGCCTTTCAAGTAAATTGTACTTACCTTATCCATCTGAGAGTGAAGAGGCCACCGTGGCCATCTTTCTTGAAGATCATACATCGCGAGAATGAGATTTTGCACAGGATCTTCAAGCAAGATAGTTGCAGCAGCCTCTTCGTTCTCAGATGGATGAGGTGAGTATATATATATTTTTACTGCCATTTCAAGGAAAATTGATTCCCTTTAAATACTTTGATTCACTCAACCTTAGTGTCCACTAGTATTTCAAATATCCCTATAGTGTCTCCAGCAAAAATACTCCTCACAATTTTGCCCCCAGTATTAATAATTCCCCAGTACTAAAAATCCCTTATAGTGACCCACTATTAAAATGTCTCCAGTCCCTCCATTAATGCCACTATAGCTTCGGTAATGCCCCCTATTGTTCCCCATTATTAAAAATGTCCCCAGTGATGCCCCTATAGTGCCCCAGTATTTAAAATGCCCTCAGCGATGCCCTTTATAGTACCCTATTATTAAAAATGCTCCCAGTTATGCCCTCTATGGTGCCTTAGTATTAAAAGTCCCCAGTACTCAAAATTCCCCCATAGTGTCCCCAGTAATGTGCCCTATAGTTCTGCAAGTAATGTCCCCCACAGCAGCCTCTCCAGTAATGTTCCCCGCACCCACCTCCTCAGTTATATTCTCCACACCCGTCTCCTCAGTAATGTCCCCGACATTGGCCTTCTCAGTAATGTACCTCACAGTAACCTCCCCAGTAATGTTCTTCACAATGACCTCATTAGCAATGTGCTCCACAGTGGCCACCCCAGTAATGTCCCCTGCAGCGGCCTCCCCAGCAATGTCCTAAAAATGGCTCCCCAATAATGTCCCCCCACAGTGGCCTTGCTAATAATGTCCCCCACAATGGCCTTGCTAATAATGTCCCCCACAATGTCCCCCCACAGCGTCCAAAGAAGATAAAAATAAAAATAACATGCAATACAGGCCGCAGGCTTCTTCTGGCCTACACCTGTGACACTGGTGTCAGCCTGAATTTACTTCTGAATAGGCCTCAGGCCTATGAGGGTGAATGGTGGGGCAGGGGATCAGTTTTCCGAGCCCCATCACAGTTTTCAACTGCAGTGCCATCCTGAGGACGGCAATGTAGTTGAATTCAGGGGGGACTTATGGCCGCATTGGTAGATTTGTGTGACCCACTTTGCATTGTCCCGCGACCCCCCCAGACACGAGCCCTTGGGTGCCTAATTGTTAATACGTCTCTGCTTTCTATGTCTCCTGGTTTCATCCAATGCTTGTTCCTGGTCTCGGCTCCTGGTGTCTAGTGGTAACACCTAAGGTTACGCACGTGCCTGACCAGCATCAGCACCTGACCAGCACCCGTTCTCATGATCGTTGGAGGTCCCCGGAGGTCCCCGGAGTAGGTCCCCTACCAATCTAACAGTTATCCCCTATCCCGTAGATAGGAGATAACAATATAACTGGAATACCCATTAAGTAAATGTCTGTTGTGAATTAATAACCATTTCCTGTAATGTGTCATATAAAGTTGTACTAATATGACCTAATTAATAAATGTTTTGCTAAAGATACAGGCTAAATTAATACAATCAGAATACCCCTTTAACTAGTTAGAAGCCAATTAACCTACCAGTATGAAGTTCAAAGGAGGGAGGGAAAACAGAACCCTTGATGGGGACCCCTTGCAAACATTAGGAGAGTGTACAAGGTTCACGCACGTAGCACTCTGTGTGGATTTGAACCAAAAGCTCAGGCACTGCAAGAGAACAATGATAAGCACTGTGCCACTGTGGATAAAGTAATGCTTTTCCGCCCCCTAGACTTTCCCTCCCTCTCAGTCAGCTGGGAGACTGTAAGAATTGCTCTGAAAGCATGATCAGAAGGCTTAATTAAATACAGATATCCATGGGAGCCCAACTAATTATTCGGCTCTACAATGTATAACAGGCGCATTTACTGTACTTACGATAAGAAAGCAGGTGCCAATCAAAGCAGCTTTCAGCTTCACATCAAGGTCTGCTGGAAATTCTATTCCAAAGTTATCAGCATTAGTGAACACGTCATTTACAAATCCAGACCAGTATTTGGAAATCTTCCCAATGATTGATTTTTCATTTAATGTTTTCACCTACAGAATAAAAAAGAAAGTAGAAGAGATATTTCTTACTTCATCGCCTCAGTCAAAGCAAGAATATTCAGTAAAGATATTAGTGTCCTGTAGTGGTCTCACAATTAAGGCTGCTTTCACACTTGCGGTAGCCTGATCCGTGCTACCGCAAATCTACCGTGCCGCCGGAGGTCCGCAGCTTGCTGTAGTTTTTGTCCAGCCGCCTCTCAGCATGTTTGCCTCTGGCCCGCCCCTATTATAGTGAATGGGGCCAGAGCGGACCTCTGGTGGCACAGTGGACTTGCGGTAGCATGGATCCGGCAGGCTGTTCCCCCACCAGAACAGCCTGCCGGAAAAGGCTACCACAAGTGTGAAAGTAGCCTTAGGGTATGGCCACACGGTTAGGTTTCTGCATGCAAATTTGAAAGCCAAAATCAGGCGTGAATTAAAAAAAAGTAGGTAATTTCTGTCCTGTGTACTTTTTCTCCTTTTATGCTCCTCTCCTGAGCTTGGCTTTCAATACTACTGTACATGCAGAAACCTGACTTTGAGCCGCACCCTCCATGGTAAAGTTATGTGGCCATTGGTCACTGTGGGTGGGCAAAGTTTCAGAAACTTGCGCAACTGCATGAAATTTCTTGCGAGCATCCTGTGATATTGCTTTTACATGATTTGTGAGCGCACCGCATGTGTGGCCTCAGCTTGTCTTCCGTGGTGTCAGCATCCCATCGCTACAGCAGGTGATTGGCTGTAATGATGTGACACAAAGAAAAATCAAAACGGAGTCTGGCACTGCGCTGTAGACTTATGGGAACTTCACCTCAAGTTCCTGTGTTCCTCGCTGTGTGTCCCGTTCTTGGTGCTCTGCACTGGTATAGACAGCGTAACTACAAAACTTAAGAAAAAGAAAAGTGCGGCACTCACCGGGCTTCTTTTAGTCGCTTTTATTAGAAAGAGGGCATCTTACATGTCACAGAGTGCGGGCACCGTGCTCAGTGTATAGGCGTAGCGGCGCGGCCGTTTCGCGCCTGTGTGCGCTTCGTCTGGCCGCTCACTCGGCCAGACGAAGCGCACACAGGCGCGAAACGGGCGTCGCCGCTACGCCTATACACTGAGCACGGTGCCGCGCACTCTGGTGACATGCCTGTAATGACACATTATCACTGAAGCCTCGTAAACTGGCATGGGGCCCAGGGATGCATCAACATGGGAGCGGCATGGGATTGATAAGGTGAGTACTACTCCTTTGGTTATTTTATACCATTGTCAGCTGATTTTTTATTTAAATTTCATGGGGCACAAACCCCCCTCAAAGGTGTTTTTCCCCTAAAATCGGAAATCTAATACTCTTATGAAAATTTACAGTTGATACTGAGGAGAGGGTGTGGGAATGCTGTGAGCTACAATGAAAATCCTGTTGCTTGTTATTTCCAGAAATTGAAATGATTTAATAGAATGTATTACAAGTTGACAGGAGATTTTGTTTTGTAATTTTCTCATAGTGATCATGGTTTTCCTGGAGCAGAATACTGATGACCTAGACTGGATTGCTCATCAATATCTGATCGTCTTGGGTCCAACTCCCGCCACCCATGCCAATCAGTTGTGAAGCTGTGGTGCTTCGGTGAGCACTGTGGCACGTTCATCGGTTTAATTGCCTATGTATAGCTCAGTCCCATTCTAGTGAATGGTCCTGGCTTGCAATGCCAAGCACATCTACTATACAATTTATGACGCTGTCAACCCCAACAGCTTGTTGGTAGTGGTTCTACCCCCACCAATCAGGATAGGTCATCAATATTCTACTCCCAGAAAACCTTTAAAAGATGTCCAAGATAAAATTCTGACAAACTGATTTCAAGTGGGTTCCGATGAAATTGGCCTCTGTGTGTGTATTTGAGATAGAAAAATTAGATTGTCCCACAAAGGATACAAACTAGAGATGAGCGAATCTATTCGCCGCTTCCTAGATTCGTATTGAATCTTACAAATTTTCTACTCCGAAGCAAATCCGGATTTTTTCGGATTCGCTTCGTATTATTCATAAATTTTCGTAAAATTTTGAACGCTAATGATACGTACGATACGTATGCTACTTATGAAACATACACATTTCATTGTGAAGCTGGAAAGTGACGATATGCTCCCGCAAGAGCGGGAAACAATGAAGATACGCCCCCCTCAGAACTGGAAAAACGAGTTCCCCGAACCACCGCCCGCTCCAAACATCAGGGTCACACTCTGAACTCAAGAGAAACCCAGCATCAGTGCTCTTATTCTCCTTACCGGCTGCTGAGTTTGCTGGCATCGTGAGGCGGTTCGTCGTCAGGCGGCTGGTGCTGCTGCTGTGGCTGGTGTAGCGGAGGCGGCTGGAGCGTCCACTTTGCCGCCCAGGAGGAGATCAACAACACCTTCCATAAGGCAGAACCCGATTGTGCCACCATCGGTGACGGCCCACATGCAGACCCTCTGGGATTACAAGAATGCCGTGGAGGACTGGGTAATACAGGTACTGGGCCTTCCAAGGTCAGGAGATCATAAATTGGAGCGCTGAAAGGGAACTGTCCTGTGGTTTTCGGTCGTGCGAGGCTCTGGCTTCCTGGCACATAACGAGGATGGCAAGGAGTAGTTTGTGGGCCGCGGGGTCAGTTAAACAGCCGTACCTGCCCCAGCCTCGTCACAGCCTGTATGTGGGGGATCAGGTGGAGTACACCCCCATGGCGTCCCTGAAAGGCCCCTTTGCTACCAGGGTTACGCTACTATCTAAGCCCCTGGTCCCAACATCACCACCTAAAGTTTGGCTGGAGGAACCACCAGGTGAAGTACCGGTGCGCTGCCTTCAGGAGTCACCAGATGGCGTCCTCCAGTTCAGGGAAAAGCCACAGCCATAGCCGGAGCCTCTGATACCTGGACTGCCACCACCACCATCACAGTCCTTTCAGCTGGGTCAGCTGACAACATCTTTTACATTCCAATCCACGGTGATCCACCAATACCAGCTACCGTTGGAAGATGAAGCCAGCAGCAGCCAGGGGAGCTGGGGCTTTTTCCCTGGATGCAACCTTGCCGGAACCGCTGCAGCCAGGAGTCCTTACCCCTGCTGTGCCAGCAGGAGTATCCGGAAAAGCGCAAGTGGCTGCAGCGCTCACCAGCATGACCACCACCCGGACCCGGTCAAGTCTGACTTCCAGAAGAAGTGGGCAGTGGAGTCCCACCACGTCAGCGAGCATGGCCTACAAGAGGCAGGAACATCCTCTAATGTCCTTCAGTAGCAGCTCAAGCGAGGAGGACTTCAGGTCCCTCATCTAAGGGACCCAACTACTGGCTGTCTCAAGGACACTTCAAGAGGACCTATGGGAGCCACACCATGGACTGCACCTGACGGGTGAGAGCTAGTTGGCACTTTTTTTGTTTGTTTAGTTTGTATTGCCCCCTGTTTGACTCTCACCCAGATGGACATGGCTTGTCAGGACTCCCCCCCCACCATTCTGCAGAAAATTTCCATTTGCACCTAAGCGCGCCTATTTCCCTTCCCCCACCCCCTTCTCAGGTTATTTGGGAGCCCCCTTTGCAAAGAGGGTTCTCTATTTGCTGCTATTTTATACCATCCATGTGGATTACACATTACCTGTTTGGATTACAAAATTACCTCACGTGGATTACAATTGAATTTTGGACTATGTTCCAGTGTTTTATTATCAAGCAGCTATAAGGAAAGACTCAAACGTATATATATCTGAGCCTTTTATGCTTGCAAATGTGAAATTGATTGCACTAAAATGTTTGCATAATTATGTCTTTGCTGTATTTTAGCAATAATGTTTTTACAGGTTCAGCAAAATCAAGCACTTTAGCCCATAGTGTGAATTCTTTTTCCGGTACTGCAATGTGTCCTATTATGCACTTATTGTACGGTGTTTTTAGTAAATTATGCACTTAGCTGGATAGCTAGCAGTGAGCACCTTACTTTTCTACCTCATATGGGCTGCCTCTGAGGACTGTATGCCGCGACCTAGCCTTGTGCGTATGACGAAATCACGAGTCAATAGTACGCTAAGGATTCGTACTCACTTTTGTGCGCTAATGCTTACGTATTGCGTACTTTTAACAACGCTGACTGTATATTCGTAATTTGTGTAGGAATGTTCGCAAAACAACGATTATTTTTTTAACGTAAATTCGTCCGAATAAATTCTTGTCAAAAATTCGTCGAACATTCGCCGAAGCAAATTTTCAATGATTCGCTCATCTCTAATACAAACTGTTGTGATTAAATGGGTTATCCCATGAGTAATCTAAAAAATAAAAACCAGAAATCATACAGTACATGCCAATCTTTTTCTAAGAAACATAGAACCAGACCTAAACTTGACTTGGATCCAGAGATTTGCCCATTCATTGCTGCAATTGCTCTGCTAGATTTATTTCAAGCTGGCCACCCAGGGAATGTGCACTTTCTCAGGTGGTGTGTCCTTTATGTTGCAGCTGGTGGCAGTGGAAGGATGGAACTGGGGATGTTTATCAAGCTTATTGAGTTGGACAGAGAATTTAGAAAACGGGCAAACAGCAGGTGGTGCTATACACATAGATTTCAGTGAATAACTCAGTGGCTATGCTAAATTCTTAATTACATACAATTACAAAAGTATTCAGATCCAGGTGCTGGTTTGAAAACTGTAGAATATTTTTCATGGGACATCCCCTTTAAAGTTTTAAAAGTAGCACCTGGATCTGAATACTTTTGTTATTACAAGTAATTAAAAATTTAGTATAGCCACTGAGTTATTCAATAAAATGTATCTGTATAGAATCACCTGCTGTTTGGTTTTTTCGTCCCGCTGACTGAGATGGCTACACATGCAGTTCCATCCTTCAACTGCCTCCTGAGCTGCGATAGAGAGAGCTGAGACACGCCTCCTTAGCTGCAGAAGAAAAGACACTCCCCTTCAGCTGTCAGCTTGATATAAATGTAGCAGAGCAATTAATGGGGAGATCTCTGGGTCCATGTGAGGTACAGGCCTGGTTCTTGCTTTATTAGAAAGAGGTTATCATGTACTATATGATGTCTGATTTACATTTTTTTACATTAGTCATGAGATAACCCCCTTTAAGTACAAGTCATGTACAGCACTGTGAAATATGATGGTGCTATACAAGAGTTGAAGGTGTCAGCAAAATAATACAATATCTACTATGATGTACTGTAAATATCTCTGGCATGTACAATATGCTGTGTGAGCTGTACACTGGCTAAGTCTTTGAATACCGTTCTTAAAGTTTGTTTTTCAACAACTAAGTTTTGGGTCAGGACTCAGGAATATTCTTTATTCTTGTATTTCTGTTCTTTCAAAATGCCGTAGTGATTCTTCTCCGAGTGCACCACACACAACACAATAAAGCTTTCACCCTTACTTTTTTGTGGCAGGAAACCAGACCCTTCATAAAGGTAACACATTACTGGCAGCACTGAGCTCATCATATCGTAATCTCAGAGAAAGGGAATATTTAATGTGTTTTTTTGTAAAATCTTCAAAGCTCAAAGCAGACATCTTTGCCTCGTAGGCTGCTTTTAGTCTCAGATTCTCCGTACTACACCTGCAACGCATGCTGGTTTCAGTGCTAACAAAAAGAACTTCAGAAACAAAGACCTATCCAATAATTAGATGCAAAATCACAAGCTGGAGAATATATACGAAGGGCTCAAGAAAAGTCCTTGCAAACGTATAGGAATTATTAGGTTCCTGAAGCTAGGTGTAGAATACAACAAAACATGAATATGCAGGTTTTTAGAAAACATGTCATTAGGTTATAGTCATGACATGATGTTTCTCTGGGCTGCTAAATTAAATGAGCACCAAATTTGAAGAACAAGTGTTACAGAAGTTGATGTCGATCCGCTGTACCACTAGACAGATTTGATTTGGGGCCACTCCTAAGGACCTTATCCTGGCAGCCCCTGGTCTTCACCTTTTAACCCCTATACAGAGATCTGCAAGGGAACCACCAAGCTGCTAATCTTTAAGAAATCATTGTTCAGAGAGTGCTGACCCAAGGGGGGTCAAGAAATAAAGATGCAAAATGTCCAGGAGGAGCTGGAGCCAAGGATGGGAGTGGTAGTGGCTCTGGCTGTTACAGTCAATCACAGTAGCTTTCCTCACACCGTTGCTCTCTTGGGCCATGCAGTAAAAGGAGGCCGCATTATTTCTTCCTCGGGCTCAACATGGTTCTGGGGCTCCAGCCTGATGGAAATTGGTGTGCTTGTTAAGTGATGTTAAGTATTTGTATGAGTGCAATGGCCAATGTATAATGTAGGAGTCAGAAAACTAGGCCTGAGGTAGAAAAATAAATGTATCTTTTTACTTAACTGCAAAATGGGAGTTGTAGTACATCCAGTTATAACAGACACAGTTTCAACTGTACATAAGTGCAATTTTCTCCCAGAAAGCAATGTATGGATTTAGGCAAGGGTGGGGGTTATGGCCCTCTTTCCTCTCTATCTAGCTAAAGTCTCTTTCAATAAAACCTATAGTGGGCAATAGTACTCTTTCAATAATGCTTTAAAGTCCACTGAAGGATACATAGTTTTAATGATACAATTGGCCAATTCATGTTCAGGTGTGAAGGCTATCTTAGCAGGTTACCTTACTGACTCCAATGCTCAACTATGCAAATTTTGAATACTCCAATTCTCTCCTTGGTCTTTCTCTTTCTCTCCTTCTGTAGATCATGCAGAGATCTTTGAGTCTTTGTAGTCCTTTGGGCCTAAGAAGAGGAATCACAAGGCAACAGCTTCATCTCTCTGAACTCTCCACAAAACTGACTAAGCTGGGGGAACATCCTAGAATCAGGCTGTGAGTCAGGCTATAATGGTGCACATCTATCCTGTTCAGTGATGACTCCCGTATTTGTCTCAGACGCAATGATTCTTAGACATCGGTCTGGTAAACACATGGGCAATGCCATGAAGAGGCCGTCACAAGGGAAAGTCAAACCAGTCCTACTCCTGGGATTTGGTGTGGGGGGTTGGATCCGGGCTTACAGGCTCCTTGGCACTGCGCTCCCAAAATAGCTGCTGATGGGGGGTCAGCTGTCCATCCGTAGTATACATGAATAGAGGCTGCTGAGTGAAGGGACTGGTGACATGAACCTTATTCAGTGGCCATTTTGGGAGAGCAGCACCAAGAAGCAGGTAAGGAGACCTACAAGTAAACATAAATTTGGCATATTGCTGAGGGTTTAATTCTGCCTATTAGTAGCTGCATATATGTGCTGTTCGCAACACACATGCAGCTAGCAATAGATAGTGATTAACCCCTTTAAGGCAATGGGTGGATTTCAGTACCAAGATAGGTTATCAAATTATATATTCCTTTGGCTCTTCAGACACTCTATTTTTCCTTGATTTTGGACTTGTATCCTGCTTGCATTTTAGCATTGTAATATATTACATTACCTTTTAATATACAGTATAACAGCAATGGATGCAACTGCTGAAATCAATAGTTTCCAACACAGAAATACTATTGTTCTTTGGTAGAAAATATAATTGCAATTAATCTACTTATTTATCAATGATTAAGTCTTCCAGTATGACTTTACTTAAGCAGAGAGTTAAAGGGGTATTCCCATCTCGTAAATGTAGTTTGTATAGTTAGATATAGCCATACCAATATTATTACTAATAGAATGTATTTATAAAAAATGTACCGTTTAGAAGATTTGCCTATTTGTGCAGGCATTTTCCCACGCACATCAGTGAGGCCGTTGCCCCTAGTTACGGCCACCGCGGCAATGTAGTAGTGGTGGCCGGCTTGCTCTTGTTCAAACCCGCTCTGAGGTAACTGCTGTATTGTGAACGCACATTGCATGAGCATACGGAGACACATCTTAGGGTTGTAGCATTTTTGTCTGCGTTTCCAAAACGCAGAGAAACGGATCCTGTTCCAAGATCAATTCATTTCTATGGAGCAGGATCCATTTATAAAGTCTGCATTTTGGACGGATCCTGACCATTGCCTTTTGGACTGGTAGCGTCCAACACGCAGATGTGAAAGTGCCCTAAGATGTGTCTCCGCATGCTCATGCAATGTGCGTTCACCATACAGCAGTTACCTCAGAGCGGGTTTGAACAACAGCAAACTGACCACCACTACTACATGGCTGCGGTGGCCGTAACTAGGGGCAAAGGCCTGATTGATGTGTGTGGGATGATGGATATACAAATAGGAAAATCTTCTAAAAGGTACATTTTATATAAATACATTCTATTAGTAATAATATTGGTATGGCTATATCTAACTATACAAACTACATTTGTGAGATGGGAATACCCCTTTAAGATGACCAGTATAGTGCAGGGTTCCCCTCTATAGAGAGTGGAAAAAGTCATCTGCTTTAGGCTAAAATCAGACACTATCAAGTTCAATCCAATAAAATAGTTTTATAGACAAGAAATGCACTGGACCCATGCTGTTGTTTGCTTTACATTTTACATCCCCATTATTTCCTTCAGACACAATAGTACAGTGAACCATAAACCTGTTAATACTCCTGGACTCAAATGAAGAAATACAAGGTAATGGGTAGGATAACATTAATATTCTCACTATGGTGCATGCAGCCCACAGAGTGTATTCTAATCTGGTCATTGCACTTTATTGTGAATAATAAAATATATGATTGCATTGCAAGTGGTTAATAACAGGAAGATGCTGGAAAGGTTAACTTATAGGAACAAAGCTACAATTATTCCTTTGACACCGCAGTTCTCTTCATCATCTATGGGTGAACAGGAAAATGTCTACCAGGCGCTATAGCATTACATGTAACACCGATACAAAATATTATGTTAAAGAACCTATGCACACTTTGCATTGAAAAACTTTGCATAGTTAAAGAGGTTATGTGGTCTCTGAATTACGATCTTTGAAATCATGGTTGTACATACAGGATGTCCACACTACTGGATTGTGGGGCAACCTGATTCACCTCTTCTTGGTCCAATGATGCCTCCAGCTGATAGCTGCAAACGTGGCTCCATTTTGGTCCCATATGGCTGCATCAACTTTCTATGGCAATCAGCATTCCACGATAATGTTGGTCAGTCACCCTATTTAAAGGGGACTCTGGCCTTCCCATCTTACCTGCTGATTAAGGTACATACTTCGTATGACTCTCATAATCTGCTATTCTGCTTCTTCCTTGTTCCTTGACTTTGTTGCCTGGTACCTGTTGTCCTGCCCTTGGTTCAGATGCTTGGTCTGTTCATCTGACTAATGGTCTTTTTATACACAGTAAACAATTATGGAGATTCAAGTTGTCTGATAATCAGAGAAGGTTAGTGCTGCATTTACATACAGCAATTACCTCCTCTCTGTGGGGACTAGCGATTATTTCAGTGATCACTCATTCTCATAAAGAATCATTTGTGGTCATTTAACAAACTGGTGTAAAGTAGAACTGGCTCCAGTTCTACCTTTCATTTTTGACAGCTCCTTTGGAAAATGAAAGGTGGAATCTAATTAGTTGCTATGGGCAACTATGCCAGTTCTACTTTACATCAGTTTAATAAATGACCCCAATTGTTTCTGGGCAGAAGATCCATGTTTACACTGGGATGCATGGTACAATGAAATGATGATTTTTGGTGGCAACTGAAATACCAAATGAATGAACGTCAGTCCATGAAATAAAAGGACCTTTAGTCTCCTGGTGATGACCCTTGGCCCCATTCCACACAATTCTAGAGTTTTCTCAGTGCACCTGCTCCCAATCAGAGACTATTCTGGAGACCAGGACCTGACCAGGAAAGTCCATACCTCCTATCAAGGGCACTCTTATAGGCAGCTAATGTTGCTCATTGCACCATCTCTGTACCTTGGTTAATAAGGGATCCCAAGCAACTGATCCTTCAATATAACAATTAGTGCCCTAAAAAAGTATATGTTTAGGTGTTGTCCTAATGGTACAACACTTTGCTGTTTAATAGTAGTAGAGCTAAGATGTATGTATACTTACGTCAAACATTGTAAAACTCAACATGATAAGTAAGTAAGTGATTTAGTAAATCATACCTCAAAATTGACATCACCTAAACAGCGAAATGTTACATATGGGCCAACAATCTTCAATAAATCTTCCTTACTCTCATTCTGAATTGTGAACATTGGCAGAAGAGGATCCCATTTCTGGATAATGAAGCCAACAGTTGTCCCAGGAGGAGCTTGTACTTCGAGCTAAAAAGAAAAAAAAAGTTCAATTAGCCATACTGCAAAATGATGTCTAAATTCATCTACAACAGTAACTTTCAATACCCTTGACAGTACCAGGGGGCTTTCACTTGTCAAAGCAAACCCATTCAGAAATATCTGTCCTCAGCAATGTGTCCATTAGAAAACAAAGAAAGCTGTAATTTCCTCTCTGTGTGTCAAAAACCATCACAAATGTAGTAAAGTGTTTAATTGTGCACAAAAATACATTACTGAAAGCTCCATGCATCTAAATGGAAAGAACTATAGTAAGTAGTTGCGTACATGCTGTACATAGTGTATACATGGATTTACTTCTTTATTTCAAGAACATTTCATCTTTCAAACTAAATCTATATTCAGCGTATATATATATATATATATATATATATATATATATACAGTATCTATATATATATATATATATATATATACAGTGGAGGAAATAAGAATTTGATCCCCCACTGACTTTAAAAGTTTTAATACTAAAAAATAAATGAAACGTCTCATAATTTTATGCCAGCTTTATTTTAACAGTGCCACATAGAATATCAAAAGAAAAACTGAGAAAATTACATGAAATGAGAAATAAAAAATAATTTGCATTTCTTTGAGGGAAATAAGTATTTGATACCCTAGTAAAACCATGACTAATGTTGGCTCCCACAGACCACTGACACACCCTAATCACAGTGAAGTCGTTACCTGGATGAGAGACACCTGTCCCAAATTGTCACCTGTATAAAAGGTCCACCTGCCAACAGTCTCAGTGACCCTCCAACATCTCCACCATGGGCAAGACTAAAGAGCTGTCTAAAGATGTCAGGGACAAAATTGTTGACCTACACAAGGCTGGAATGGGCTACAAAGCCATAAGTAAGACGCTGGATGAGAAGGTGACAACTGTTGGTGCAATTATTCGGAAGTGGAAGAAGTACATTACTGTCAATCGACCCAGGCCTGGAGCTCCATGCAAGATATCACCTCGTGGAGTCTCATTGATCATGAGAAAGGCTAAAAATCAGCCAAGTACTACACGGGAGGAGCTGAGTAATGATCTCAAGGCAGCTGGGACCACAGTCTCCAAAAAAACCATTGGTACACTGAGACGTAATGGTTTAAAATACTGCAGTGCATGCAAGGTTCCTCTGCTCAAGAAGGCTCACATCCAGGCCCGCCTCAAGTTTGCCAATGAACATATTAATGACTCCGAGAGAGACTGGGAGAAGGTGCTGTGGTCAGATGAGACCAAAATTGAGCTCTTTGGCCTCAACTCAACTCGACGTGTTTGGAGGAAGAAAAATACAGAATATGACCCTAAGAATACCATCCCCACAGTCAAGCATGGTGGTGGAAGTATTATGTTTTGGGGGTGTTTTTCTTCTAAGGACATAGGCCAACTTCACCGCATTGATGGGAAGATGAACGGGGCCATGTATCGCAAAATCCTGGGTGACAACCTCCTTGCCTCCTCCAGGGCACTGAAAATGGGTCATGGATGGGTCTTTCAGCACGACAAAACATACAGCCAAGGGAACAAAGGAGTGGCTCCATAAGACCATATGAAGGTCATGGAATGGCCTAGCCAGTCTCCTGACCTCAATCCCATCGAAAATCTATGGAGAGAGCTGAAGCTTCGCGTTTCCAAATGCATGCCTAAAAACCTTAAGGATATGGAGATGATTTGCAGAGAGGAGTGGGCCAAAATTACTCCTGAAGTGTGTGCAAACCTTATAAAAAACAATAATAAGAAACGTCTGACTGCTGTGCTTGCCAACAAAGGTTTTGCCACCAAGTATTAAATGATGTTTTCCTAGGGGATCAAATACTTATTTCCCTCAAAGAAATGAAAATTATTTTTTATTTCTCATTTCATGTAATTTTCTCCATTTTTCTTTTGATATTCTATGTGGCACTGTTAAAATAAAGCTGGCATAAAATTATGAGACGTTTCATTTATTTTTTAGTATTAAAACTTTAAAAGTCAGTGGGGGATCAAATACTTATTTCCTCCACTGTATATATAGACACTGCATAGATATATTTCCTGACAGTGGCATACCTAGAAATGACAAATTTTTGAATGGACCACCCCCACCCCACCGCCAGTCCCCAAGCAACTTCTTCCCAACCCCCTCCTCCTGTGCATCCTTCACTCCTGTGACTAGTCAAAGTCTCTCTCAGACCAGGCCCGGCAGCTGCTCCGTCTGTTTCCTACAATGTCTCTGTATATAATGTAACTATAATGCTATTGAGGGGGCTCTGATAATAAAATCTCTTACTCCTCCTCCTGGTCAGGCCCCAGAGTTTGGGCCCCAAAGTAGCTGCTTCCCCTGCTTGCCCATAGCTACGCCCCTGCTTCCTTACAATGTAATAAAAACAATTAAAAATGAAAAAATTCATGAACATCTGAGAATTGCAGGAGTGAAATTATAGGGGGCTAGTATCTGAGTCATAAGTGTAAGACGGCCCCAAATGATGAGAAAAGTGCTACAAATAACATGTATTGTTATGGTTATGGGTCCTGATACAGATTTTGCATTAGGGTCGAAGAACTTCAAATTATGCCTCTGAAACAGAGTACATGTTACAATCAAAGTTCCTTTGAGAATAGCAGGAATCAGGATGATGGAATACATGAAGAAAATTGTAATTTTTCTGGTGTCACTGGATCACTTATTTGGACAAGCAACTAAGTATAGCAAACTGAAAAATGACAGAGAGATAATCAATAGCTTCCAAATGTAAAGGCAAAGGTGAATAAATGAGAATGTCTTAACTACGAGAACTAATTTGCATAAATGCATGAATGTTATAGGTATATATGTAGTTAAATGACATAGAAAACTTTTACATATGTTCCATTTTATCAGTTGTAGTATGAAGCTACATTCAAACGTATTTTGTCTCTGCGTCCGATCCAAGTCTTTTTGCAGATCGCATTCATTTCTATAGGGCCACAAAAAATGCGGACAGCACACGGATCTGCATTCATGTGACTGAGCTGCAAAATATAAAACCTGTCCTATTCTCGACCATTTGGCAGAGAAGAATAGGCATTTATACAATGGGGGCCTAGAAAAGTGCATGCATCCACTCCATTAATTTCTATGGGAATTCCGGAGATTCTGTGTGCTGTCTCTGGCTATCTCCAGAATTCCCATAGAAATGAATGGAGCGACCATGCGTATGTGCAACTGGCTGCTTTGTTATTTTCAGGGGGGGTGCACGAGGTACGGGGCACCTGTTCTTGTGATCATAAGGGTCCCCAACTGGTCTAGTAGTTATGCCTTATTCTGTGGATAGGGCATAACTTCAAATAACTGGAATATCCCTTTAAGTAGTGATGCAGAAACTGCATGAATGAAGTTTATTTGCAGAGCAGCAGAAATCCTGTGCACTACTGAGGTACCACTCACAAGTATGGTAGTAACATTAGAAGGGTTCATTCTCCAGGACTGTAACAATGATTTTCTAAACCGAGGATAAGTCATCAGCACAACAGAGGAGCCTCTAGAGTACCAGATGTAGCTGCTGGTCTCTATGTACACAATTAAAGGCATGTGGTACTCTGAGTAGCCCCTTCATTTCTCCAATCACAGGGGTCCTGGACGTTGGACCCACACCAAACAAACATTGATGGTTTACCCTGAGGGTAGGACACTGACAGCTGGAACTGAAAAGAGATGTCCACTCTTTTTATATTGATGGCCTATACTTAGGATAGGTTATCAATATTTTTGTGATGGGGTCAGTCACCCCATACCCCTGCTAATCATCTGTTAATGAATAGTTCCTGCATCCGAAGTATGTGTCAGAACTATATAGCTGCATCCATTTCCATTGTGTAGTGGATTGAAATGGTTACTGCAGCGCTGCTCTCATTCACTTCACAAAGCTGTGTAGGTCCGGCATCTACTTTTGTCACCAGAGCTACTGCCAAGCAGCTGATTGGTGGGGGTATGGGGTGTTATACCCCAGATGATCAGATATTGATGGCTCCTCCTAAAGATAGGCCAACAGTATATAAGGAGTGGACAACAGCTTAAAATCGGCACCTGACTTTAGCAGTCTCACTTCATCGCAGCATGTTTGGACTGTGACCAATAGCCTTAGGTATGACCTAAAAGCTGCCTGTGCATTTTCCAAGCAAAAGCTGTAATGCTTTGGAATACATATCTATGCCAATGCATGCAAAAAAAAAGAAGACACTAAAAGTTAAAGGGATTGTCTCATCTCAGACAATGGGGGCATATCGCTGGGACCTTCACGTACATCAAGAACGGAGCCCCAAAAGTGGTGGAGGGCACACTGAGCAGCCTCTCTTCATTCATTTTCTATGGGGTCGCCGCAAATAGCCAAGCGCTGGCTCCGTCCGGCACATAGAAGTGAATGGGAGCAGTGGCTGGTCATGTGCGGTATGCTCCTATTCCCCTCTATGGGGAAACCGCATGATGGTGGCCAGACAGGAGTCCTCCAGCCACCACTTTACGGGGCTCCATTCTCGATTTAGGTGCGGGACCAGCCATTGTAATAACTTAGTGATATGTCCCCATTGTCTGAGATTAGACAACCCCTTTAATATTCACCAGTGGGACAAAACAAACTGAATGGAAAAAAAGTGATAAAAATAAATATTTTTTAACCATTTTGATTACATAAAATTCATGAAACATACAAAGAATAGTCTCGTAGAAAACTAAGCAATAAAGATAACATACCATATTTTTTGCTTTATAAGACGCACCCGATGATAAGACGCAACCGAGATTTTAGAGTAGGAAAATAAGAAAAAAATATTTTTCATCAGACCTCATATCAGACTCCCAAAAAATTTCAGGACATCGCATCAGACCCCCATCAGACCTCAGATCAGCCCTTTCAGACCCCCATCAGACCTCAGATCAGCCTACTCAGCCCCCAGCAGACCTCAAATCAGCCAATCAGCCCACTCAGCCCCCATATCAGCCTACTCCGCCCCCATATCAGCCCACTCAGCCCCCATATCAGCCCACTCAGCCCCCATATCAGCCCGCTCAGCCCCCATATCAGCCTACTCAGCCCCCATATCAGCCCACTCAGCCCCCATATCAGCCCCCATCAGACCTCAGATCAGCCCATCAGCCCCCATATCAGCCCACTCTGCCCCCATATCAGCCCACTCTGCCCCATCAGACCTCAGATCAGCCCACTGTGCCCCCATCATACCTCAGATCAGCCCACTGTGCCCCCATATCAGCCCACAGTGCCCCTATCAGACCTCAGATCAGCCCACTGTGCCCCTATCAGACCTCAGATCAGCCCACTGTGCCCCCATCAGACCTCATATCAGCCCATCCTCCCCATAACAATAAACTAAAAACCTCTCTTCCCTCTCCTGTGCCGTGGCTCCGCTCCGTGTCCGGCGCTCCTCTGTCTTCCCCTGCCGGTGCTGCACTGTCATCTGACTGCGTGCAGTGTCAGGTCAGAGTGCGCGCACTACGTCCTGACGCTGTACGAGGTCAGGACAGTGCAGCGTCAGGAGGAGAAGACAGAGGAGTACTGCCCTAGGAGTACTAGAGGAGGTGAATGCTGTAAAAAAAATAAATGAATCCATTTTGGTTACCTTGTTTCCTCCCAAAAAATGGAATATAAATTATCAAAAAGTCATATGTACCCCAAAATAGGACCAATATAAACTACAACCCACTGTGCAAAGGACAAGCTCATACATCTCTGTCAGTGGAAAAATAAAAAGTTATGGCTCTCAGAATATGTTGACAAAAAGCTATTTTCATTTTTATTTAACCCCTTCAACCCCGGGCCTGTTTTCACCTTCCTGCCCAGGCCATTTTTTGCAAATCTGACATGTGTCACTTTATGTGGTAATAAGCGTTCCGCTTTTACTTATTCAAGCCATTCTGAGATTGTTTTCTCGTCACATATTGTGCTTCACGACAGTAGTAAATTTGTGGCAAAATATTTCATTTTTATTTATAAAAAAATACCAAATTTACAAAAAAATTTGGAAAAATTTGCAAATTTCCAAATTTCAATTTCTCTACTTTCGAAATACATAGTAATACCTCCAAAAATAATTATTATTTTACATTCCCCATATGTCTACTTTATGTTGGCATCATTTTATAAATGTCATTTTACTATTTAGGACGTGAGAAAGCTTAGAAGTTTAGAAGCCATTTTTCAAATTTTCAACAAAATTTCCCAAACCATTTTTTAAAGCACCAATTCAGATATAAAGTGATTTTGAGGGGCTTACATAATGGAAACCACCCATAAATGACCCCATTTTAGAAACTACACCTCTCAAATTATAAAAAAACTGATGTTACAAACTTTGTTAACCCTTATGGTGTTCCAAAAGAATTAAAGGAAAATGGGGGTGAAATTTAAAAATTTCACTTTTTTGGTAGATTATTCATGTTAATAATTTTTCTCTTGCAACACAGCAAGGGCTAACAGCAAACTAAACCTCAATATATATTGCTCTGATTCTGCAGTTTACAGAAATACCCCATATGTGGTGGTAAACATCTCTATGGGTTTGTGGCTGTGGTCAGAAGGAAAGGAGCGCCATACGAATTTTGGAGGCAGATTTTGCTAGAATGGTTTTTAGGCACCATTTTGTAATTGAGCGACCCTGACGTACCCCTACAGTGGAAACACTCAAAAAGTGACCCTATTTTGGAAACTACACCCTTCAAAGAATATATTAAGGGGGGTACTGGCCACTTTGACCCCCTAAGCGTTTTACGGAATATGGAAACACTTGGCTGTGAAAATGAAAAGTTGCTTCCAATAAAATGTTGCTTTAGCCCCAAATTTTTCATTTTCACAAGGGGTAACAGGAGAAAAACACCCCATTTTCTCCTGAATACGGCAACACCCCATATATGGTGGTAAACTGCTGTGGGGGCACATGGCAGGACTCAGAACAAGAGGAGCGCCATATGGATTTTGCAGCACAGATTTTGATTGGTTTGCGGGAGCCATTGATTTTTATTTTTTTGAGTTATTGTCTTATGTGGGGGCTCATTTTTTGCGGGATGAGGTGATGTTTTCATTGGTACCATTTTGGGGTACATAAGACTTATTGATCGCTTGGTATTACACTTTTTGTGAGTCAAGGTGAAAAAAAAATAGCTGTTTTGGCATAGTTTTTAAAAAAATCTTTTTTACAGCATTCACCTGAGGGGGGAAATCATGTGATATTTTTATAGAGCAGGTTGTTACGGACGCGGAGATATCCAATATGTCTACCATTTTTATTTTCGTTAAATTTTACACATTAGATTTATTTTTAATCAGAATAAAATCTTTTTTTGTGTTGCCATTTTCTGAGAGCCATATTTTTTTAATTTTCTGTCGATTGTCTTAGGTAGGGTTTCATTTTTTGCGGGACAAGATGACAGTTTGATTGGTACAATTTTGGGTTAAACACGCCTTTTTGATCGCCTGCTATTATACTTTTTGTGAGGCAAGAGGGAAAAAATGGCTGTTTTGGCATAGTTTTTTTAATTTTTTTTTACAGCATTCATCTGGGGGGCCATCTCATGTAATATTTTTATAGAGCAGGTTGTTACGGACGCGGCCATACCCAATATGTTTAACATTTTTATTTTTGGAAAGTTTTACACATTAGATGCATTTTTGAACAAAATAAATTTTTTTTTGTGTAGCCATATTTTTTTTACTTTTCGGCGATTGTCTTAGGTAGGGTCTCATTTTTTGTGGGAAAAGATGACGGTTTGATTGGTACTATTTTGGGTTAAATATGCATTTTTGATCGCCTGCTATTACACTTTTTATGAGGGTAGGTGACCAATAAGTGCTCGTTCACATCAGCGTTATGCTTTCCGTTTGTGTTTTCCGTTATAACATGGTTATAACGGAAAATAACGGAAACCATAAGACGGAAGTCAAAACGGAAGCCTTTAGAGGCTTCCGTTTTGATCCGTCATAATAGAAGCCTATGAGAATCATAACGGATCCGTCTGAGTTCCGTTATGCTGAACGGAAAACAAAGTCCTGTCGACAGGACTTTGTTTTCCGTTTTGCATAACGGGAACCAAATGGATCCGTTATGATTCTCATAGGCTTCTATTATGACGGATTAAAACGGAATGCCTCTAAAGGCTTCCGTTTTGACTTCCGTCTTATGGTTTCCGTTATTTTCCGTTATAACCATGTTATAACGGAAAACACAAACGGAAAGCATAACGCTGATGTGAACCCACCCTAAATGGCTGTTTTGGCATATTGTTTTTTAAAAACTTTTTACAGCATTCACCTGAGGGGGGATATAATGTGATATTTTTATACAGCAGGTTGTTACGGACGTGGTGATACCCAATATGTCTAACATTTTTATTTTTGTTATGTTTTACACAGTAAATGAATTTTTGAACAGAATTAAATCTTGTTTTTGTGTTGCTATTTTCTGAAAGCCATATTTTTTTTAATTTTTTTGACGATTGTCTTAGGTAGGGTCTAAATTTCTGCGGGACGAGATGACGGTTTGATTGGTACCATTTTGGGGTAAATACGCCTTTTCAATCGCGTGGTATTACACTTTTTGTGAGGCTATTTTTTAAAAAATGGCTGTTATGGCATAGTTTTTTTAAAATTTTTTTTACAGCATTCACCTGGGGGGGCATCTCATGTAATACTTTTATAGAGCAAGTTGTTACGGACGCGGTGATACCCAATATGTCTAACCTTTTTATTTTTGTTACGTTTTACACATTAGATGCAATTTTGAACAGAATAAAATCTTTTTTTTTGTGTTGCTATTTTCTGAGAACCATTTTTTAATTTTTTTTTGGCGATTGTCTTAGGTAGGGTCTAAATTTCTGCGGGACGAGATAATGGTTTGATTGGTACCATTTTGGGGTAAATACGTCTGTTTGATCACCTGCTATTACACTTTCTGTGAGGGAAGTTGACCAAAAAATGGCTGTTTTGGCCCTAATTTTTTTTTTACTGCGTTCACCTGGCGGGGTGGATGATGTGATATTTTTATAGAGCCGGTCGATACGGACACGGCAATATCTAATATGTCTACTTTTCCCTTTTCCCTTTTTTTACAATTTTTTTTACTTTATTTTGGGAAAAGTGAGCTTTTTTTTACTTGAAACTTTTCTTTTTTTTTTCTTTTTTTAATTTTTTCACTTTTTTTCCCACTTTTTTCACTTTTAGGGTTCTGATCCCCTTTAGGCCTCATGCGCACGAACGTATGCGTTTTGCGATCTGCAAATTGCGGATACGCAAAAAAAAACAGATGACGTTCCGTATGGCATCCGTGTTTCCGTTTTTTTTTGCGGATCCATTGTAACAATGCCTATCCTTGTCCGCAAAACGGACATGTTCTATTTTTTTTGCTGGGCTATGGAACGGACATACTGATGCGGATATCACACAGTGTGCTGTCCGCATTTTTTGCTGACCCATTGAAATGAGTGGGTCCAAATTCTGTCCGCAAAAAAAAACGGAACGGACGTGGAAACAAAATAAGTTCGTGTGCATGAGGCCTTACAATGCATTACAATACTTCTGTATTGTAATGCATTGGCTGTAAGTGTATTACCGGTGTAATACACTTACAGCCTGCTTCCTGTGAGATCCAGGGGGCTGGATCTCACAGGCTCGCAGGGATGGCAGCCACGATGCCTAAGCACTGACTGCGGCACATCGAGGGTTAATACGCCCGCAGGGGTCCGGCTACTGGGAACAGCCAGCCCCCTGCAGCTGATCGGGCGGGCGCAGCTCCTGCACCCGCCCGATCAGCACGCCGTACTGCTACAGCGCTGGGCGACAAGTCCCTTCCCGCAGCGCCGTACAGTGACGGTGCTGGTCGGAAAGGGTTTAAAGGTTTTACAATTTAACCGGTAGTAAAACATAACATAAACTGTAAACATTTTGGTAAAGTCATAACCATATTGACCAACGCAATAAGGTTATCATGTAAATTTTGCTCATATGACTATATTGAGTATTAAAAAAAATTAAAAGTTTTAGCCCTAGAAATCGGGAAGGAAAAAACAAACAAGTATGACTTACAATGCCATACAATGTGATTACTTCAGTACATTAGATACATCTAATATGCTACCAATAAATTTTCTGAACAGGTTTCTCAATTTCTTTCCTGGTTATGTAGGAATTGTTTTACATAGAAGTACAGAACACATATTAAAGCTATTTGTATCCTGCTTAGGATATTTAGAAAGGTTTAAAAGAGTACATGTGCAACTCATCACAAAAAAGCAGTAATAATAACAAGTGATCAACACAAAGACACTAACCTCTTGCAAGTAGCAGGGAAAACAGCAAGTAATGCACCTCAAGGGCCTAATAATTGTGATTACTTCCCGGCCTGTGTTATTAGCAATGTGCATGGTGAAAGGCCGCAGTGGTCCACACAAGTTTTTATTGAGGTAGACATTTTCCTCTCTTGCAAAATAAAGTCTTTGTCCAAAGTTATCTTTTATTTCATACTTATTGCTCTTCTCAGTTCCAAGAAAAGCTGGAGAAGCAGAAAACACAGATGATTTGAAAACACACCCACATATCAAGAGAGGAACAAAGTAGTGGATCTATAGTCTCTCTGATTCCTATTATCTACATTACTGTAGTGCTTATAATCAAAACAATAGTCTTCACATAGGCCAATGCTTATACAAGACCATAGTAGTACTGTTCTACTATAGTAGTAAAAACTACTGATAAATCTCCTGCTTCCCTTCACACAGTGTATTATAAAACTGTCTGCCTGCAGCCATCTCTAGGGGGACCTCAGTGTGTAGGAATGTGAAACAATGTTAGGCCTCATGCACACGAACGTGTGCCGGCCGTGCCTGAATTGCGATCCGCGTACAGCGGGTCCGCAATAAACGGGCACCGGCCATGTGCAGGCCGCATCATGGATCGCGGACCCATTCACTTCAATGGGTCCGCGATCCGGGAGATGCGGAGCGGAGGCACAGATTGGAACACCACCGAAGCACTACGGTGTGCTTCAGTGGTGTTTCTGGCTGTGCCTCCGCACCGCAAAAAAGTAGCGCAAGCACTACTTTTTTGCGATGCGGACCCTTGGATGCGGATCGCGGACCCCATTCAAGTGAATGGGTCCGCGATCCACATGCAGTGGCCTCACGGTCAGTGCTCGTGCATTGCGGACCACAGTTTGCGGCCCGCAGCACGGGCACGGCCGGCACACGTTCGTGTGCATGAGGCCTTAGGAACATGAGAAGCAGTTCATCACTGGGCCCCATCAAAGGTATGTGGTCTGCTTCTATGGTAGGTATGCCACTGCTAAAAACTAAAGCAGAAAATTCAGGTGTAGCACACATAATATACAATATATATGCTATACAGACAATACATAGGTTTCTCATCTGCATACACTTTTATAGGATATGTTTTACATGTAAATTCATTATCTAGTTTTTTTCACAACTAAAATAATCATAAAAATAAATAATTTAAAATACATATAACAAAAAAAACCTAGATTGGCATTTCTTGAAGGAAATACAAAGTGTTTGAAAAGAGCTAATTGTGTGTAAGAGTGAAAGTGAAAGAGAAGAGTGATCATACTTGTGTGCTGTGTCTGTGAGACTGGGTGGTAGCTAGACTGTGCTTGGGGCATCATCCATGGCAGTTAAAATGTTTTTCTCTGAAGCTTCTGGCATTCATTTTTAAGGGGGATTTTTTTATTTAAAATGTAATTTTATTAAAAAGGACAAATCTGATCGACTCCAAAAATACAGAGCACACCTTTCTTTATTAACAGTTTCAAAACACAGTTTGAAGGGAGTCTGTACGTTAAGAAGTTCTGGCTGTATTAATTTCATAATTCTGCCATTCATTTCTATGAACATGGAGACGGCAGCAGCCATATAAAATGTGATAGGTAGGCAGTGGCATTATAGAGGCAGGCAGAGAGCAACAATGGAAAGATGGGGCACCACCAGCAAGGCCAAATCTATTCATTGGCCTTGGTTCATTTTGACAAAAGTTTTGTTTTGGAAACTAGCAGAGGACAAATTGGTCTGTTTGGATGTCACCACGGCCCTCTGAACGCCACCCACTTTCCTGCGGCACTGAAAAACCTCTCCGAGTTAATACTAGGCAAGAAAGAAGAAAGAGATAATGCTGTGCCAGTTTAGGTAGGCCTGAATCCGGGCGTCGAGGCAGGAGCTGGTCTCACTGGTATAGCACATAAAAAAATTGCTCCATCATGTTGATGAGACTGACATGGCTGCTGCAGCTTCTGCTGCTTGTGGCAGCTGGAGGGGGGCAACTGTGCAGCTAGTTCTTTCAAGACAAAATCCCTTAATTAGAAAAAAGCAGAAGAGAACAGCATTTTTAGTTGCAAAGCCTTAGGGGGAACCTCTAGGTGGGTACTATTTCTATTATGGAGACCAGCTGATGTACGTGATGACTATTGTAGTTTAGACAACACTCCTCTGGATTTCTGGGTAAAATACATGCAATTTATCAAGTCTAACATCTGCTGGCATCAGAAAGGCTTAGGAAAGCTCTCTCTCCCTCTAGTTTGCACAAAACGAATCACAAAAAATTTGGGTTTGTCTCAATTAGAGATGAGCGAATCATTCAAAAAATTATTCGCCGAACATTCGCCGAACTTTTCCTAAAATTCGTATATTCGACGAATAAATTCGTTGTATTTGCGAACAAAATATACGCTATTATGTGCTATTAGCGAACATTCACTCACTAATAATGAACATTCATTTACAAAATGTACGCAACTTCTTAGAAGACGTATGCATGAGCGTACAAATAGCTTACGAATCTCCGCGTACTATTGTCTAAGCGATTACGTAATACGCAGGCACGTACGAGGAGAGGCCGCGGCGTGCACTCCTCAGAGGCAGAGCGAATATTTGAGACATATATATGGTAAAGTGCAAATACATTATTATAGGTATAATATAAAAATTTTAAATATCACCTACCTAGTATGCTCACGGACACGTTTAAGTCTCTTTTCTTCTGACGCTTGTCAAGCAACTGGAGCAGAATCCCAAACTCAGTCGCAATTTGTAATCCACATAGGTAAAATTGTAATCCAAATGGGTTAAAAAAAAGCAGCAAAGGTTCCTTAAAAACCCTCTTTCAAGGTGATCTACCAAATAACCTGAAAAGGGGGAAAAAGGGATGAGGCGCACGAATGCGCAACTTAATTTCCTGAGTTGCCTCGTCATCCTCCCGTGCTGGAGAAAGGGGCGGAACTACCAGGGAGGAGTCTGCATCGCTGAATTGAATTTGTACGCAACAGCGTATAGAGTAACTACCAGGGAAAAGCCTGCATCGCTGAATTGAATTCGTACATGACAGTGTATAGAGTAACTAAATTATACGTAGAATAGCGTATAATTTATAGGACACACTACGTAGCGAATGCGTACAAAAGCGAAGCGAATCACCTAATATTCGGATTCGCTTCCCAGCTGAAAAATCCCAAGATTCGAGACGAATCTACGAAGCGGCGAATAGATTCGCTCATCTCTAGTTTCAATTCAAACTTTTTGAGAAGTTCAGACTGAATCCTGAATTGGTAAAGCCAGTTCACTCATCCTTCTGTGCAATGCTAATTATGAGCCAAATCCAGTAGTGAAGCCAAGTCAGAGATCAGGTGTATTGGAATAAGCTGCATCTGGTTTTGGCTGACAATAACTGATGGAAATAACTGATCAGGTAACTGAAATATGAGCTCAGCCTAAGGGGTGTAGCTGCAAGCCAGTGCATTTTTTAAAGGCCATGCAGGGAGCATGTGTTATTTCCCCAGGTTCAGGGCAGTCAAGATGTTGTGCCCATTGTCCAGGTGTCCATGTGCCGCACAACAAGAATTGCATGGAATGGCCTGCATTCTCCATCATTTGACAGTACAAGGCACTACTACGATGGTACTGTAGCAACTGCACTGCAAGCAACTTGGTCAGATGAGGGTTCAGTTTGTAGACAAGCTAATTACTGGTGTAGAAAAGTTTTTTTCATAGCAAATGATTCCGTTATAGACATCTCACGATGGAGCCGAGGACAAGGAGGAGTCTTAGCAGAAGAAGAAGAAGGTGATGGTGATGATGGCAAAGGTCCTGTAATGCTTGGGGATGTGAGTTGGCTGCCACAAAGAGGACCAGGAGAAGAAGGGTTTACTTGTTCTGATTGGGAATGTATTTTCCCAAAAGATCCGGTGATGCCGCCTCATGTGCTGTAATAGATCTATGGCAGCTATAATTGTGTTTGAATGGCCACGGCTTATTTTAATCCTGCAGATCTTGCACACCACTGTGGTTTGTGTGTGCCTGCCTTGTGAAGAAAAAACTCCATACGGGAGTTGCTTGCACAGAGCTAGGGGCAGCCAAGCTACAGTGTCAGCAGTATCACCAGATCCCGAAGCAGGCATGGCCTTGGCTGTTTGTTGGGAGGTACGCGGTCTCTGCTCTTTATTACTGGTGCCACTACCCTTCTCCACTGTTGTTGAAGCTCCTCCTCAGCACCCCGATCCAGCTCCCATTTGCTGTCCATCACACAATCGGCATTGGAGTCCTCACTCCTGGGCCCCCTTCCCCTGCTCTGCATGTTCCCCGAATTCTACTGTCGCTGCCCCAACTGTCAATGAATTAGCTACGGGTCCCACTATTACCACTACCATCAACACAGGTATGCATGGGGTCACCAGCCTCCTCCTCAACCTCCTCCTCAGGGCAGCCCAAATGGTGAGGGCTCTCATTTAAGTCATCAACAGGGAGACTCTCTTGTCTATTGATCATAGAGCATGGTGGTGTTTTCTTGCCACTTCTTAGGAAAAAGCATGGTGCCCCGCTAGAACTCTTTTAGTGAACTTACCATCACCACCTCCTTAGGCAGATAGTGCCATAGTCTTACTGCTCTTACTGTGAACAATCCTCTTCTATATTTGTGAACAAACCTTCTTTCCTCAAGACGCAGAGGATGTCCCCTTGTTACAGTCACAGTCCTCGGGATAAATAGATCATCTGAGAGATCTCTGTACTGACCCCTGATATATTTATACATTGTTATTAGATCACCCCTCAGTCATCTTTTTTCTAAGGTGAATAACTCTAATTTTGATAATATATCTGGGTACTGTAGTCCACCCATTCCAGTTATTACTTTAGTTGCCCTCCTCTGAACCCTCTCCAGCTCTGCTATGTCTGCCTTGTTCACAGGAGCCCAGAACTGTACACAGTACTCCATGTGTGGTCTGACTAGTGATTTGTAAAGTGGCTGGACTATGTTCTCATCACCGACATCTATGCCTCTTTTGATGCAACCCATTATCTTATTGGTCTTGGCAGCAGCTGTCTGACACTGGTTTCTACAGCTTAGTTTGTTGTTCACTAAAATTCCTAGGTCTTTTTCCATGTCAGTGTTACCCAGTGTTTTACCATTTAGTATGTACTGGTGACTTGCATTATTCCTTCCTATGTGCATAACCTTACATTTGTCAGTGTTAAACCTCATCTGCCACTTCTCTGCCCAAGCCTCCAATCTATCCAGATCCATTTGTAGCAGTGTACTGCTATGGATGATTGAGGCCTCGTGCTCAATTTGTCATTATCACTCAAAGAAAAGTAGTTTTGTGTGCTAGTACTGATCACCTATAAGCTGTATTAATTAAATTGAACAAGTCTCAAAATATACAATTTCAACCGTGTGGAGAAATGAATGTTAATGGATGAATAAGGCCAAGCCTCACACTTTATTTCATGTTAACACTCACAGGTAGATTGCTGCCCTACTCTTTGTATTGCTGTAGTAATCAAGTATATATGCTGGTTTAATTAAATTGAACAAGTCTAAATGGATGACTGATGCCTCACCCTTTATATTGCATTAACACTCATAGGTAAATTGTTACCCTAGTGTGTATTGATGTACTGATCACCTATATGCTGGTTTAATTAAATTCAATAATCCCCCCCAAAAAGTCACTGATGTATACGGTTTTTCAAAGTAAAACTAAAATCTATTAAATATGCAAGATGACCTGACGATGATTTCTCACTAGTATTCTATATGCTGCACTAGATTGATGGTAGAACACGTGTTGGTAGAGTTTTTCGCTAATTCTACCCCGCCACCCCCTCCAAACAAAAGGATTTCTGTGCACATCCCTGCCTACTGCAGCATTGACTGGCTCATCTAGGCTGTCTGTTAGCCTGGGAGCCAATCAGGGCAACACCCCTCCCTTACTCTCATGGTCATGTGAGACCCCTTCTTCTTCATCCCTAGTGCTTTTTTCCTGCTGACATGTACACTGAAATGACGCAGGTTTGTCTGAAACGAACCAGAAAATATTCCGGTTTGTCTACCAATCGGAAAATACGTGCAAACTGGTTAGCTTATCCTTATGTAGGATGTTTTAATATTATCGTGTAATATAAAAGTAGATTGAAAATTACTTTAAAAAGAACTTAGGTTCATTATCAAGGTATTAAGGTATTAAGATATTAAACAAAAATACAAATAGATAAAATGATATTGAAACATCAGTGCTATTACACACATCATCAGGTTGGCCTTATTTGCAGCAGAGCACAGCAAACAATAAATGGATAATTCAAGTTTCTCCTAAGAGACTGCACAGGATTACCCTCTATCAAATCTAGCCGGTCCTTCACGCAGGCCTATTGGGCAGATGGAGACGTTGGGCAGGCATACAGCTGGAACTGTGAGATAGATGCCGAAGAATCGATCAACAAATACCTGGAAAACTACAAGCACCCGTTACCCAGAAGGGATAGTGAGTAACTAAGTCTGCCACTGATATAGAGTGGCTCTCTATACTACTGCAATACAATCAAGTTCATGCTATACTAACTCTGCGTCCTACCACTACAATACAGTTATGAATACTTATCTGAACTGAATACTCTTTTGCTACAACTAAGCTGCCAGCAGATATATTGTCTCAACTGAGTATACTGTAGATATCATTCCAGGACTAATATCAGCCTTTGGACATTACATAGATAACATTCAAATTGTGAATACTAGAAACATATCACTTCATTGTGGGCATGTAACATCAATAACATCCTTATGGGATATAACAGTGTGGATGGACACACCTTATCACCTTGAGGATGAACCTAAGTTAACCTATCAGAGGCCGGCTTAGGCGACGTGATGACGTCATAGTGCCACCTGAGCCATACAGAGCGGGACACAGGCCGAAAGAGGTCTGCATCGCATCGCTGCCAGCCTGATGGAGGTAAGTAGTATTTTTTTATTGGTACAATACAGGAGTGGAGCACTGTGGGGGCACTTGTTACTGGCACATGATTGGGAGGCATCTATGGGGGCACTTCTTACTGGCACATTATTGGGGGGGCACTGTGGGGGCATCTATGGGGGCACTTCTTACTGGCACATTATTGGGGGGGCTGTCACGCGAGGTCGGCGTCGCGCTCCCTCTGCACGACATCGCCGGACCTCTCCGCCCCCCTAGAGACGAGCAATAGGGAATTGAAGTGCTGGTCTTGTCAGCCAGCACTTCATGAGTTAATTCTCTGTTTGGGTTTAGCCATGTGGTGCTGATCACACCACATGGCTACTTTACATATTGTTTGGACAGCTTGCTCCGCCTCAGGTCATGTGATGCTGGCCACATCACATGATCCTGGGCGGGCTATTTAAAGATGGCAACTGCCTCACTCAGATGCCTGTGATTTGCTTACACCATTGATCAGTGCTTGTGCGTTCTCAGTTATTGGATTGTTTACTTGGATTTGGATTTCGGACTTTGGACTTTTGACTTCTCTCTGCTTGACCCCTCGGTATTTACGTGACCTCCTGTGTTTGACCCGGCTAGCTGACCATTCTATATTGTGTTTTGTTACGTCTGTGTTTTGTCTGTCCCTGTGTTCCCTCTCCCTTCCTGCGCACTTATACAGTGTAGGGACCGCCTTCGTGGTTGTCCGCGGCTACCTAGGGCCGTTTGAGGCAAGTAGGCAGGGAGAGAAGGAGGGGTTAGCTCAGGGCACACTACCCTTGTCTACCCCCTCGTGACAGGGGCAGTGTGGGGGCACTTTTTACTGGCACATTATTGGGTGGCACTATGGGGGCATCTACTGAGGCCACAAAGAAGGGGTATTTTATATGGGGGGCTTTGTATAGGGGCATTTTATGTTATGTGTTATATATTTTAATATGCACTTTGTGTTTTGTTATGCCCGTGAATCAGTCAGCGCCGACCAGCGCTGTTTTTACTATTACCTTAGGGGTATCATGCACACTGTGATCATGCTAATTTTTTTGGTGTATTGTCTGTGTACAATTATGTAAATTAATTATTGTATGATCAGTTATCATGTGATTACTTTGATTTCATATATATATATATATATATATATATATATATATATATATATATATACTCTGTCACATGACTTGGTATCTATGCTTGACAAAGGCCTCATTGTGCTGAGCTGAAACGTTGCATGGGAATAAATGGGGTCCATCACCCTACTTTGCCACAATTTTAGAGTGCTGCTTCTTGTTTCAGTTTGGATATCTATTTATCTATCTACGATTTATCTACATATGTAGCAGCACTAGCGATTACAGGAGAATCGCGTGAGCGCAGAACAATATAGTAAATAGAGTACGCATCTGATGATTTGTACGCTAATGCTATGCATTGTACGCTAATGTGTACGCATTTGTATGCTAATGCTACGCATTGTTCGCTAATGCGTACAAATTCACCTCATTAGCATACTTTTACTGCGAGTGAAAGGAGTGAAAGAGGAGAAGTCGCGATTCGTTAGCAACGCTATGCGAAAACAGTCATCGCTAGCGCTACTACATCTGTATGTATTATCTATCTATCTAAATAGAAAAAAATGAGGCAGCACTCTAGATATATATTTCCCAAATAGCAATGCCCAGCACAATGAGGTCTTTGTCAAGCAAAAAGATCTCATTGTGCTGGGTTGAAACTTTGCTATTTGGGGAATAAATGGGTCCAACACCATACACTTGAAGTGATACCTTATTCTTTGTATTTGGATTCATCAATGGATCACCTGCCTGTCTTCCCAGGGAGATTGCACCCATACCTCAAATACTGACTGTGCTGCTGTTTTCTTTTGCATTCTGATTACCTATCTATTTGGATACAGGGCAACAAACTGAACTTTTACCACAGCTGAAAGAAAGCCTAGCTATAGCTGTCTATCTATCTATCTATCTATCTATCTATCTATCTATATCTATCTATCTATCTATCTATCATTTTTTACTATAATTTCTGAACTATAATTGTTTAAACCTTACAATTTAGATCATGTTGTTTCTCTATCACTTTGTAATTTAAATTCCTTAAGTAATACTTAAATTCCAAACAAGTAGCTAAACCAAAAACAGCAACTGTGAGTGAAGAGCAGAGCATTAAAAAAGCCTGAAGGATATTTCACAGCTCCTATCATGGAGAATCCATCAGTAATTATTATATTAAATTTGTATCCCACAGTGATCGATCAAGCTTGAATTTTTTAAAATTCTCTTTACCATCCTCCCAAATACCTGGTTCTAGCTTTTGTGCTATTATAGGAAGAAAACCATTACATCTCCTAGCCTTTGCAAAGAAAAAAACTGAAGGCATCAAAGTTTGTATAGCCGTAGGCATGATAATCTGCATGGAGTCAGCTACAAGCTGGGCCTGTTCTCCTGTGGGGTCCTTCTGCTATGTTGTTTAATACTTGTCTCCCACTAAGACACAAGTCTTAATTGAATCTAAGACAAAATGCCCTTTTGTTAAATCTCACTCTTGTCACGTACATTATCTCTTTCATATTCCTTCCAGAAGTCTGCAAGTTAATTGGTGGCAGTTTTCTGTAAATACAACTAGCATCATGGCAGGGGTGAAATATCATAGAAATGCCTAAGTAAATGGTGCAGATTCTTTGTGATATGTAGAGATGCACAGCGATCCAAAAATGCACTCATTTCAAGTCAATTTAACATTCTCTGGGGTGCCAAGCTTGAATCCATTTTGAATACTATAAAGAACTGTATATAAAGATGGGTGTGAGGGAAGGAGAGCTGTCTACATGTATAGTGATTATATATTTTATATCATGAATGTATCCCTAGAGATATAGTTATTTGTCACATGATTATGGCTTTTACGTTCTAACCAAGAAGGATTTCATGATTTAACCCCTTCTCGACTGTCCACTATAAATTTATGGCAGAAGTCGGGTATTTAAATATGGGCTAATGTATGCGATCAATAATAACGTCATTTGTGCCCATTTAACCCCTCAGATGCCATGGTCAAATGTGACCATGGCATCTGGGAATCAAGGTAATCAGTCAGGCTTACTGCATAGGAAACACTATAAAAACAAAACCCATAAAACTGTGGCACAATTTGAATTTTTTTTGGCAGCTTTCCACTACATTGTATGCAATGGTGCCATTAGAAAGTCTAACTAGTCCTGCAAAAAACAAGCCCTCATATGGCTATATGAATGGAAAAATTAAAAAAGTTAGGGCTCTGGAAATGCTGAGAGTAAAAACCGAAAAAAGCCCTGTTTCCATCTACATTTCCATCTACAGAGATGTTTGAGTTGTTTTTTTGCAGAGTGAGATGTAGTTTTTATATGCACTATTCTGGGGTACACACAACTTTTTGATCCTTTTTTTTGTTCAATTTTTTCACGGTGTAAAGTGACCATAAACGATTCTGCCATTTTAATTTTTTTTACATTACAGTATTCACTGTACAAGATGGATATTTTGATCTTTCCTTTGTTCCTCACATCCAATCACTTGTTCGCTCTTGTCGTCTGCACCAAGGACATCTCCAGAATCCACCCTTTTCTCACGGTGGAAATGGCAAAAACTGTTGTTGATTTAATTCATTCTTGTCTGGACTACTACAACTCATTACAAATTGGTCTCCCTCTCACTAAGATCAACCCCCTCCAGTCAGTCTTAAATGCTGCAGCCAGGCTCATCTATCTATCCGCCCCTTATACTGATGGTACTAGCCTGTGCCAGTCACTTAACCGGTTGCCCATCCACTACAAAATACAGTTCAAACCTCTCACCTTCACCCCAAAACCTCTTCACAGTACTGCACATCCATATAGCTCTTCCCTTATTTCTGTTCTGTTAGTGATCTAACATTAAAATCCTTCATCTTTCGTACCTCCAACTCCCATCTTCAAGACTTTTCTTGAGCTGCACCTACTCTCTGGAATACTCTGCCCCAGAATATCAAGTCAATTCCAGACTCCCCTAGCTTGAAACATGCCTTAAAAACACATCTTTTAAAGGGGTTCTGCAGTTTTTAAAACTGATGATCTATCCTCTGGATAGATCATCAGCATCTGATCGTCGGGGGTCCGACACCCGGGGCCCCCGCCAATCAACTGTTTGAGAAGGCAGCGGTGCTGCAGGAGCGCCGCGGCCTTCTCTGTGTTTACCGCAGGCCCAGTGACGTCACGACTAGTATCACTGGCCTGGGCGGGGCTAAGCTCTGTTCACATGAATGATCCTGATCTGGATCCATTCATTTCAATGGGTCCTGAAAAAATCAGGATTGAATCAGGAAAGAAAAACAGGACGTGTGAATGGAGTCTGACATAGACAGTTCCATTGTAAAAAATAAGTATATGCTTTTTTATTACCGATCTGTGCAGGATACAAGAATGTGATATGCAGCGTTTTTGTATCCTTTTTTTTCCAAACGTATATGTCAATCGGAGGCATAAAACATGATGTGAACCCACCCTTAGCCAGTTACGTTGTGATGTATTTTCTTTTGTACATGAACCCTCTGAATTTGTGAAGCGCTGCGGAATATGGTGGTGCTATATAAATAAATATTATTATTATTTGTATTTTAATAGTTTGGACATCTTGTGATGCTAATTATGTTTTTTTACTATTGTTTTTATTATTTCATTTTTTATGTAGAATCTTTTATGTAGAATCTTTCTTTTTTTTTTTTTTTTAAAGGGGTATTCCCATCTCACAAATGTAGTTTGTATAGTTAGATGTAGCCATACCAATAATATTACTAATAGAATGTATTTATATAAAATGTACCGTTTAGAAAATTTTCCTATTTTTATATCTATTGTCCCACACACATCAGTCAGGCCGTTGCCCCTGGTTACGGCCACCGCATCCGTGTAGTAGTGGTGGTCAGCTTGCTCTTGTTCAAACCTGCTCTGAGGTAACTGCTGTATTGTGAAAGCACATTGCATGAGCATGCCGAGACACATCTTAGGGTTGTAGCATTTTTGTCTGTGCTTCCAAAACGCAGAGAAACGGATCCTGTTCCAAGATCAATTTATCTCTATGAGCAGGATCCGTTTATAAAGTCTGCGTTTTGGATGGATCCTGACCATTGCGTTTTGGATTGGTAGCGTCTAAAACGCAGATGTGAAAGTACCCTAAGATGTGTCTGCGCATTCTCATGCAATGTGCGTTCACAATACAGCAGTTTGAAAAGGAGCAAGCCGGCCACCACTACTACATGGCCGCGGTGACCGTAACTAGGGGCAACGGCCTGACTGATGTGTGTGGGACAATGCCTATACAAATAGGCAAATCTTCTAAATGATACATTTTATATAAACACATTCTATTAGTAATAATATTGGTATGACTATATCTAACTATACAAACTACATTTGTGAGATGGGAATACCCCTTTAAGTATTTTTTAAAACTTTTTTAAGTCCCCATAGGGGACTGGAAAATGCAGTTCCAGACTGATAATACATTTGGTTTCAATAATTTACTATTGCAGCCTATGTGGATTCTCTGTACTGCCTGTTAAGCCCTGCCCACAGGCAGAGCCTAACAGTCAGCTTACTGTGGCAGTCTTGGGAGGCTTCACAGTTTCTCAGGCTGCCATCACAATTGATTGGAACTCAACAGTCATTCTTGACATCTGAGGGATTAAATTACAGGGTTCAGAGTTACTCACTGGAGTACAGCAGAAAGCTGCTGCCATGCATCTCTGGTGGAAGCTTGGGTATTGGAAGGTAAGCACCTAATCCTTTTCTCTCCCAACATCACCTGTTGGGATGGGGGGTGTAGTGTTGAGCTCTTCATACATATTCGGTTAGGAACAACTATATTAATAAGGTGGTTATAGACAGTTTAGTGCCACACCTTTCGTGTGACATAGATATCTTTTAATTGTTAGAAGTATCTCTTATGTCTGTAATACAAAACCCCAATTAATTGCAATATCGCCTTACTGGACTGCAAAGTAACGATTTTTGTTATAAATCTTACTAATTAGTGAGGTAATATAGAGAGGTAATATAATAAAATAGCTGCTCTCTTGCATTTAATAGGGCTTTCCTGGTCAGACTTGCCACAGGTCACTCAGGTCAGCAAAATCTCTAGAGCTTTCAGGTCTTCTCCATTTTACATCTAGAGATCTTCACTGTTGGGAATTACCTGATTACACCTGCAGACTAATTGTCGACCAGCGTGGTGTGCTATGCTTTTGCATCCTTTTTTTTTAACCAATGAATATGTTAAACATATGGCAAAAACATTAGCCTTAGGGCTTATGCACATGACTGTATGTATATTTCAGTCCGCAAAACACGTAAAAAATAAGGATGACATCCGTGTGCATTCCTTATTTTACGGAATGGAACAGCTGGCCTCTAATAGAACAATCTTATCCTTGTTGTTATGCGGACAATAATAGGACATGTTGTATTTTTATTTTGCGGAATGGACATAGGGAATATACGCGGAGTAACTTCCGTTTTTTTTTGCGGACCCATTGAAATGCATGGTTCTGCATACGGTGTGCAAAAAAACAAAAAACGGAATGGACATGGAAAGAAAATATGTTCCTGTGCATGAGCCCTTAATGACTTCTTATGCCTACTAGGCACTCTCCATAGTGAGAAATAGTATCACCTGGATCCTGAGAAAGGCACTGATGAGGGGCAATCACCTCAAAACAGCTGTCTCCAGATGATGTACTGGCTTAGCTGTAATCCTAAATTATGTCTCAAACCTTGTTTAACCCCTTAAGCCGAAGCTACTTTTACACTTAATGCCGAAGCCACATTTTTAAAATCTGCCATGTGTCACTTTATCAATTCATAACTTTGGGATTCTTTCACCGATTCGACTGATTCCAAGATTGTTTTTTCGTGACACATTGTACTCCACGACAGTGGTAAATTTGAGTCAATATAAATCACCTTTATTTATAAAAAAAATCCTAAATTTACAGAAAATTTGGAAAAATTTGTAATTTTCAAACTTTGAATTTCTCTGCTATTAAGGCAGATAGTGATCCCTCACAAAATAGTTATTACTTTACATGTCCCATATGTCTACTTTATGTTGCCATCATTTTGTAGATGTAATTTTATTTTTTGGGGATGTTAGAAGGCTTAGCATTTTAGAATCAATTCTTAAATTTTTTTAGAAATTTTCCCAAACCATTTTTTTTAAGCACCAGTTCAGTTCTGAAGTCACTTTGTGGGGCTAACATAATAGAAACCACCATAAATGACCCCATTTTAGAAACTACACCCCTCAAGTTTTTAAAACTAATTTTACAAACTGTGTTAACCCTTTATGTATTCCACAAGAATTAAAGGAAAATGGAGATGACATTTCAAAATTTCACTTTTTTTGCAGATTTTCCATTTTAATCCATTTTTTCCTGTAACAAATCAAGGGTTAATAGCAAAAAAAACCTCAAAAATTATTACCCTGATTCTGCGATTTAAAGAAACACCCCGCATGTGATTGTAAACTACTGTATGGGCGCATGGCCAAGCGCAGAAGGAAAGGTGCGCCAGATGGTTTTTGGAGGGCGGATTTTGCTGGACTGGTTTTGAGACACCATGTCCCATTTGAAGCCCCCCCGATGCACCCCTACAGTAGAAACAACCAAAAAGTGCCCATATTTTGGAAACTAAGGGATAAGGTGACAGTGTTATTGATACTATTTTGGGGAACATATGATTTTTGATCACTTTATATTACACTTTTTGTTAGGCAAGGTAAACAAAAATGGCTGTTCTGGCTGTTTTTTTTTTATTTTTTTTTACTGTGTTCACCTGAGGGGTTAACTAATGTGATATTTTTGTAGAGCAGGTTGTTACGAACGTGGCAGTACCTAACATGTATAGTTTTTTATTTTTATTTAAGTTTTAGGCCCCTTTCACACGAGCGAGTTTTCCGCACGGGTGCAATGCGTGACGTGAACGCATAGCACCCGCACTGAATCCTGACCTATTCATTTCAATGGGTCTGTGTACATGAGCATTTTTTTTCACGCATCAGTTCTGCGTTGCGTGAAAAACGCAGCATGTTCTATATTCTGCATTTTTCACGCAGCCCTGGCCCCATAGAAGTAAATGGGGCTTCAGTGAAAAACGCATTGCATCCTGAAGCAAGTGCGGGTGCAATGCGTTTTTCACTGATGGTTGCTAAGAGATGTTGTTTGTAAACCTTCAGTTTTTTATCACGCGCGTGAAAAACGCATCAAAACGCATCGCACCCGCGCGGAAAAAACTGAACAACTGAACGCAATCGCAGACAAAACTGACTGAACTTGCTTGCAAAATGGTGTGAGTTTTCCTGAACGCACCCTGAACGCATCCGGACCTAATCCGTGACGCTCGTGTGAAAGAGGCCTTACACAATAATATCATTTTTTAAACAAAAAAAATCATGTTTTAGTGTCTCCATTGTGAGAGCTGTAGTTTTTTTATTTTTTGGGCAATTGTCTCAGGTAGGGGCTCATTTTTTGCGGGAAGAGGTGACGGTTAGATTGGTACTATTTTGGGGGCATATGCTTTTTTTGATCGCTTGGTATTACACTTTTTGTGATGTAAAGTGACAAAAATTGGCTTTTTGACCCTGTTTTTATTTTATTTTTTTACTGTGTTCACCTGAGGGGTTAACTCATGTGATATTTTTGTAGAGCAGGTTGTTACGGACGTGGCGATACCTAACATGTATAGTTTTTTTAATTTATTTAAGTTTTACACAATAATTTCATTTTTGAAACAAAAAAAATCCATGTTTTAGTGTCTCCATTGTGAGAGCTGTAGTTTTTTTATTTTTTGGGCGATTGTCTCAGGTAGGGGCTCATATTTTGCGGGAAGAGGTGACGGTTAGATTGGTACTATTTTGGGGGGCATACGCCTTTTTGATCGCTTGGTATTACACTTTTTGTGATGTAAAGTGACAAAAATTGGCTTTTTTGACCCCTGTTTTTATTTTATTTTTTTTACTGTGTTCACCTGAGGGGTTAACTCATGTGATATTTTTGTAGAGCAGGTTGTTACGGACGTGGTGATACCTAACATGTATAGTTTTTTTAATTTATTTAAGTTTTACACAATAATTTCATTTTTGAAACAAAAAAAATCCATGTTTTAGTGTCTCCATTGTGAGAGCTGTAGTTTTTTTTATTTTTTGGGCGATTGTCTCAGGTAGGGGCTCATTTTTTGCGGGAAGAGGTGACGGTTAGATTGGTACTATTTTGAGGGGCATACGCCTTTTTGATCGCTTGCTATTACACTTTTTGTGATGTAAAGTGACAAAAATAGCTTTTTTGAACCTGTTTTTATTTTTATTTTTTTACGGTGTTCACCTGAGGGGTTGGGACATGTGATATTTTTGTAGAGAAGGTTGTTACGAACGTGGCGATACCTAACATGCTTGGGGTATTTTTTATCTTTTTTACTAATTTCAAATTTGAGTTTTGGGGGGAAAAGGGATTTTTTTTAACACTTTTTTTTTACACTTTTTAAAATTTTTTACACTTTTTTTACACTTTCTTAGACTCAGACCCACTTGGTTCTTGAAGATCCAGTGGGTCTGATTGTTCTATAATACACTACAGTACACTGTATAGTGTACTGCAGTGCATTTTCACTGTTGCTAAACCTTGTCAGGCTCCTACCTTTAGCAGGAGCCTGATGAGGCTTAGCTTACACCATGGCAACCGAGACACTTCTGAAAGCGTCTGGTTGCCATGGTAACCATCGGGACGCTGCCACAGCAGAGCAGCGTCCCGATGGAAGGGAGAGGGAGCTTCCTCCCTCTCATCTGGCCACACCATCGGCGCTGCCAGCACCCGATGGGAGAGGGAGGGAGCTCCCTCCCTGTTAACCCCTTCCATACAGCGGTCCCTACGGACCGCGGCATGGAAGGGGTTAAACTGCTGACATCGGTGCCAGCACCGATGCCAGCAGTTTCAAGCAGAGTATCAGCTGTATGCTGATACTCTGCTTGAAAACGCTCGGCCATCCTGAAATTGCGGGCGGCACTCTCGCCGCAGCCGCCCGCACATCGCTCACCCGCCCGCCCGCCCGCCCGCTAGCTATATCTCCCCCCCCACCCACCCAAACGGCCATCAAAGAAAACAGTGGGGTGGGGGGGGATATATATATTATATTGCAAATTTTATTTTATTTTTTTAATTTTACAGTTTATTGCAGCACGATCGCTGCGATTGGCTAGTCTGAACAGACTAGCCAATCACAGCGATCGCTAGCCCGGGACCGCCCCCATTGGTCCCGGGCTGGTTAGCTGAGACCCCTGGCTGTAAGTAACAGCCGGGGTCTCAGCACTGTCACCATGTCATCAGACATGGTGACAGTTTAATGCCATGACGGCTTATCCCGTCATGGGGCGGCAAGCGGCTCCTGCCCATGACGGGATAAGCCGTCATTCGGCGTTAAGGGGTTAAAAGTTGACATAGGATAGCTACCTTACATTTGGTGGCATTAGAGACTTAGCTTTCTTTTCTTTTTGGAAAGAGACCTACTTTATAGACTGTAAAACCAGAAGGTAAAAACAATCAGAAAAAGCATCACAGCAGGATATAGGAACGATAACTGACAACCAAGAAAGCTAATTAAAATTATCCATAGTAAGGAATGCCCTGATTGGTCATAACGTCAACCCCTGATTGGTCCTCTGGAAGACCTGACCAGCCACGTCATAATAGCTGGAAAGCAATGTGTTCAGCACATGTGCCACCTGGCATCCCTGCTAGAGCTACTGTAAAGCACCAGAGCTGTCAGGGAAGAGCATCATTGGATCGATGAGGTAAGTACTTTACAGATAAAAGTCAAAAGTGTACAAAGAATAGAGATAGACAATGCAGCTGCTATGGGACCTTTTTTTAAAGTGACAACTACCATGTTGCTCTATTGTTTAGATTGCTGAGCACCTCACTAATTAAAATGGGAATTATATCTATGCATGTTTATATGGTCTGATATATACATTTACTAATAAATATTTGCATCCCAAGTTGTATTATTTCTACCATTCTAGTTTTATGTTAAGGCTTCTAAATTCTAAATTCTAAGAATATTTTACTGTTTGCCATTAAAGAACATGCTACTTACCTCCCAAAAGTTCCACCTCTTGATGAATAATGATGTGTTGTAGCTTAAAAAATATACAAAATCAGTTATAAAGTTAGTAACTATTACATATCTACCAATGTATTAACACACATCACATGCAATATGCAGTGCCTTGCGAAAGTATTCGGCCCCCTGGAACTTTTCAACCTTTTGCCACATTTCAGGCTTCAAACAAAAAGATATAACATTTTAAATTTTTGGTGAAGAATCAACAACAAATGGGTCACAATTGTGAAGTGGAATGAAATTTATTGGATCATTTAAACTTTTTTTGTAATAATAAAACTGAAAAGTTGGGTGTGCAAAATTATTCGGCCCATTTACTTTCAGTTCAGAAAACTCACTCCAGAAGTTCATTGAGGATCTCTGAATGATCCAATGTTGTCCTAAATGACTGATGAAGGTAAATAGAATCCACCTGTGTGTAATCAAGTCTCCGTATAAATACACCTGCTCTGTGATAGTCTCAGGGTTCTGACTGTGGCTTGTTTCTGGATTACCGCTCATCTGCTGTTTTTATCAGTACCTGTCTCTCTTTGTGTTGACCCTGTTTGTCTACTACTCTTTGAACCCCTGGTCATTCTGGTAGGTCTGCTTCCAGGGAGCTTGTACTAGTTTTCTGCTCCCTTACTCCTCAGACATTATCTGGGTCCTTAGCAGCTAGTGAAGAGCCTAGGGGTAGACTTAGCTTCCTACCAACCAGAGTGGTTAGGAAAACTGGTAATGCCTCATACACATTTCCATGTCAGTGACATGTCCGTGAAAAAAAGCGTGTTTCATCAGTGAAGATGTCTGTAAAGGATCCGTGGTTGGTCCGTGTGTCTGTTTTTACCATCCTTGTGTCATCCTTAATTCACTGACGTTGCTCAGCTGAAAATTACTTTCCAAAGAATCAGTTGAAAAACGAACAGTGGAAAAACGAATCAGTGGAATCAATGGAAAACGAACACACCACGGATGCCATCTGTGTTGTGTCTGTGATTTTCATGGACCCATAGACTTCAATGGGCGTCCTTGGTCTGCATCACCGATCAAAGTAGTGCATGTCTCCATGATTTGTTACTCACCCACGGTCAGAAAAAAAAATTCTGAAATATGAACAGACACATTTAAATCAATAGGTACGCGTGCTGTCCGTGGAAAATGTGGACAGCACACATCAGTGAAAAATGGAAATGTTGACAAGGCCTAACAGTTTCTGAGTCTGCTGCTGTGGTTCTGGACAGTGACCATAGTATTTCCTTACAATGTAAAACACATTAAATGTCTAACAAGCCATATCATGCTCAGCTTGAGGTTATGAAAAGGCCAGAAAGTAAAAAAAACAACAAAAACACAAGAATGCAATATACAAGGGTATCAAGACTGGGACTTGAGAGATAAATATAGCATAATATAGGAATATTTGACCTAACCTGTAGTATGCATTCATTTGAATAAAAAATGCTCCAGTACCTTGCTTAAATGTTCTAGACCTGGTGGAACCAAGAACCTAGGTTCTGGAGCTTTTGTATCTGGAGAAGATTTCCATGGTGGAGAGTCCATCTTCTCATTATCCAGAGACTGGGGAGTACCAGGTAGCATATTCTGAACATCTTTTGTTGCCTGGGGTGTGTTAACTACAAAAAATAAATACATCTAATTGTATGATGATTTGTGACCCCTATATCCTTTCTGTACCTTTGAATACCTATATCGGTATTATCGGTACAGGAGGGAGGGGTTATCATTGACCAATAGCTATCTCTGTATGTGCGCTTATACACACAATGCTATCAATTACTGGTAACACCTCATGCCTGTCCTGATAGTTTTTCAGAGGGCTGCAAAAAAGCAAATATATAAATGTATAAATTACAGGTTTTACTGAATCTTTTCCCAAAAATAAAGATATTAATCTTCTGAGCTTTTCCTGGTCTATAACATGGTGCCTTCAGAGTGCACTGCATTTTCTGGTGACAGGTCCTCTTTAAACTTGTGCAGAAAATTGTTTAGTGTTTTTGGAATTCTCTGTAAACTTAGTGCAGTTTTTTTCTTGTTCAGTATCAATGAGAGTTACAAGACATTCCCATGTGGGGCCATCCTTCTCATGTGTACCATGAATAGGTAATAGGGCTGTATGAAGGTCAGAGGGATTGGTATTTTACACCCTTTGTGTGCCCACTAATTCTGTTAATCCTTTGCCATTATACGTTATATGAAGGCTATTGTCAGCCCCTTGGTTGTTTGTTCACCAACTATCCGTTGAACAAACGAAATGCTCATTTACCTGGTAATAAGATAGGTTGTGCGGTCACCTAAATCATCATTTGCCGGCAAGAGACCGTGCCATCGAAACAGACTCTGCTGCCGACAAACAATGATTCTGTATGAGGGCGAGCTATGGTATCTGTGATCACTACTTCCCATACTGAGGAGGAGATCTCTGCATGTAAATACACAGGTCTCCTTCACTGACGAGCGGGCGATTGCCGGGAAGGCATGCGTCCTTCCCAACAATCGTCTGCTCAATTCAGCAGCATAAAGGGGCCTTCATCTTTTAACTGATTGTGAATAAAAATATATTTGAATTGGCCTGCCGGTCAGTGATCGTATGTTCAATTGGCTCAGATTATTGTAGCATTTTTTAGGCAAAAAACACCATGTCCATGTGTTGCATAAACATCTATAGAAAATATTAAACACAGGACTAACAGGAATTTTCTGAAGTGTTGTTTTTTGGCTAATAGGTTCTTTTAATTGCAGCGGCACTGGGACTAGCATTTTTTTCTCTCATTGTTTGGTCTTTTTGTCCCATAGACATTAATATTTCTCCTTGCTTCAAAAATGCCAGTGCTAGTGTGTTGCATTTTTAATGTAGTTTTTCCCTGGCATTTATTATACCAATGTACAGTATTGTTACCCATAATGCCCTACTGAGGACATTACTGAGGGGTACATGTGAATAAAGCCATGAAAATCGCTAGGTGGTGAAACACACTGGGGCAGATTTACTAATCCTATAGATCAGTGTTCCTCATCTCTCAAGTCCTCAGGGCCCACTTGCCAGTCAGGTTTTCAGGATTTCCTTAGTATTCAGCAGGTGATATAATTAGTGTCAGTGCATCAGGATTTACCACAGGTATTTATTCTGCGGGATATTCTCAAATCATGACCGGTAGGTGGGCCCTGAGGACTGGAGTTGAGGAACACTGCTATAGATGGTATAAACTAGACCTGCTTTATCACAGTGCCATAGATTGGATGATAAATTTGGTGTAGGTCTACAACATATTATATTTTCGTTCCGGCCGCCTCTCGGCAGGGGTTACCGTGCTGAGGCCGGATCCGCGGCCCGCCCCCATTACAGTGAATGGGGCCGGAACTACGCTCCGGCCCCTGCGGCAGCACGGGTCCGGCGGGCTATTCACCCACCGGAACAGCCTGCCAGAGCCCCGTGCCGCAGGTGTGAAAGGGGCCTAACTCTATACCAATTACTGATTGGGCTAGTATGAGACATAATTTTACATCAGAACTGTGGCACTCTTTTAGCATTAAATGAGGCCATGATACACTGAATTGCAAAATAAAATCTGTGAGATTTATTGATTTAAATTTTTGCTCAGTTTATGTTTGTAAATGTGGGCCATTATATATCCAAAAATACCTAAAAAATTGCTAGACAAATGATGCATAAGTAAGTCAACACATAGCTGTATGTGGCTGCACTCTTATATGCTCAGAAGACATACAGTGCCTTGTGAAAGTACCGTATTCGGCCCCCTGGAACTTTTCAAACTTTTTCCACATTTCAGGCTTCAAACAAAAAGATATAACATTTTAAATTTTTGGTGAAGAATCAACAACAAGTGGGTCACAATTGTGAAGTGGAACGAAATTTATTGGATCATTTAAACTTTTTTTGTAATAATAAAACTGAAAAGTTGGGCGTACAAAATTATTCGGCCCATTTACTTTCAGTTCAGAAAACTCACTCCGGAAGTCCATTGAGGATCTCTAAATGATCCAATGTTGTCCTAAATGACTGATGAAGATAAATAGAATCCACCTGTGTGTAATCAAGTCTCCGTATAAATGCACCTGCTCTGTGATAGTCTCAGGGTTCTGTTTAACCACTTCCGTCCGCCCATAGGATATAAACGTTCGGGAAGTGGTTGTCTATTTCTGAATGGACGTTTCTGAACGTCCATTCAGAAATGGCAGCTGCACGCTAATTGTGCAGCTGCACAGTGGGGTACCTGCTGTCAGTGACAGCAGGGTACCCCAAAGAGAAGGCAGGGACTGTTCCCAGGGGTCCCTGCCTTGTAGATCTCTGTATACACAGCGCTCACCGAGCACTGTGTATACAGAGCAAGAAGCGCTATTGCACTTCCTGTTCCGGCCCCGCGGTCACGTGATCGCCGGGGCCGGGAGAGTGCAGGAGCTGCCGGGTCTCTCATAGATCAACCCTGCACTGAGGGTGTACAGCATAGTATTATGCTGTACAGCCTCTCTGGGGATGTATTTCCCCTGTAACTGGGGCTACTATGTCAGCCCCAGTTACAGGAGAAATCAAGTGTAAAAAAAAAATAAATAAATAAATAATTGAAGTTAAATGTCCCCCTGAGGTCTTGTATGACCTTATGGGGGACACAAAGTGTAAAATAAAAAATAAAAAAAAAATAAAAAAATAGAGTATTATATAAAAAAACATAAATCCCCCCCCCCCAAATATGTCATAAAAAAATGTTAGAAATAAAAATAAATAAATAAAATAGACATATTTGGTATCACCGCGTCCGAAACGAACGGCTCTATAAAAATATCACATTATCTACCCCATCAAGTGAACTGCGTAAAAAAAATCTAATAAAAATTATGCCAAAAACATGATTTTTTTTCTAAAAATGCTCTTATTGCATAAAATGTAAAAAAAAAAAAAATAGACATATTTGGTATCGTTGCATCCGTAACAACTGGCTCTACAAAAATATCACATGATCTACCCCATCATGTGAACGGTGTAAAAAAAATATATAGAAAAATGCCCCTAAACTGCTTTTTTTTTAGTTAACCTCCCAAAAATTAGATTAAAAAGTGATCAGAAAGCCAGATGTACCCCAAAATGGTGCCAATAAAAAGCACAGCTTGTCCCGCAAAAATAAGACCTCACGTAGCTCAGTCCACAAAAAAATTAAAAAGTTATCACTCTTACAAACCATGATAAAAAATTCCATGTTAGAAAATGCAGATGCTGCTCCTCCCTTTCTGAGCCCTGGCGTATCCCCAAATAGCAGTTTACGACCACATGTGGGGTGTTTCTGCAAACTGCAGAATCGGGGTAATAAATATTGAGTTTTGTTTTGTTGTTAACCCTTGATGTGCTACAGGAAAAAAATGACTAAAATGGAAAATCTTCAAAAAAAGTGAAATTTTGAAATTTCACATCTATTTTGCTTTAATTCCTGTGGAATACTTAAAGGGTTAACAACATTTCTAAAACCAGTTTTGAATAGTTTGACGGGTGTAATTTCTAAAATGGGGTAATTTATGGGTGGTTTCTATTATGTAAGCCCCATAAAGTGACTTCAGAACTGAACTGGTCCTTTAAAAAGTTGATTTTGCAAATTTGCAAAAATTGCGTCTAAAATTCTAAACCTTCTACTGTCCTAAAAAAATAAAATGATACTACCAAAATAGCAGAGTGATTGAAATTTAGAAAACAGTGAATTTTTTCAAATTTTCTTTAACTTTTGGATTTTTTTTATAAATAAAATTAAAACTTATCGACTGAAATTTACCATTGACTTGAAGTACAGTATGTCACGAGAAAACAATCTCAGAATCGCTTGGATAAGTAAAAGCGTTCCAAAGTTATTACCACATGAAGTGACACATGTCAGATTTGCAAAATTAGGCCTGGTCAGGAAAGGGGGAAATGGCCCAGATCTGAAGTGGTTAAAGCACAGAGAGCATCATGAAGACCAAGGAAGACACCAGGCAGGTCCGTGATACTGTTGTGGAGAAGTTTAAAGCCGGATTTGGATACCAAAAGATTTCCCAAGCTTTAAACATCCCAAGGAGAAATGTGCAAGCGATCATATTGAAATGGAAGGAGTATCAGACCACTGCAAATCTACCAAGACCCGGCTGTCCCTCTAAACTTTCATCTCAAACAAGGAGAAGACTGATCAGAGATGCAGCCAAGAGACCCATGATCACTCTGGATGAACTGCAGAGATCTACAGCTGAGGTGGGAGAGTCTGTCCATAGGACAACAATCAGTCCAACACTTCACAAATCTGGCCTTTATGGAAGAGTGGCAAGAAGAAAGCCATTTCTCAAAGATATCCATAAAAAGTCTCATTTACAGTTTGCCACAAGCTACCTGGGTGACACACCAAACATGTGGAAGAAGGTACTCTGGTCAGATGAAACCAAAATCAAACTTTTTGGAAACAATGCAAAACGATATGTTTGGCAAAAAACTAACACAGCTCATCACCCTGAACACACCATCCCCACTGTCAAACATGGGTGTGGCAGCATCGTGGTTTGGGCCTGCTTTTCATCAGCAGGGACAGGGAAGATGGTTAAAATTCATGGGAAGATGGATGGAGCCAAATACAGGACCATTCTGGATGAAAACCTGTTGGAGTCTGCAAAAGATCTGAGACTAGGACGGAGATTTATCTTCCAACAAGACAATGATCCCAAACATAAAGCAAAATCTACAATGGAATGGTTCAAAAATAAACGTATCCAGGTCTTAGAATGGCCAAGTCAAAGTCCAGACCTGAATCCAATTGAGAATATGTGGAAAGAGCTGAAAACTGCTGTTCACAAACGCTCTCCATCCAACCTCAAAGAGCTCGAGCTGTTTTGCAAGGAAGAATGGGCAAGAATTTCAGTCTCTAGATGTGCAAAACTGATAGAGACATACCCCAAGCGACCTGCAGCTGTAATCGCAGCAAAAGGTGGCGCAACAAAGTATTAATGCAAGGGGGCCGAATAATTTTGCACGCCCCACTTTTCAGTTTTATTATTACAAAAAAGTTTAAATGATCCAATAAATTTTGTTCCACTTCACAATTGTGACCCACTTGTTGTTGATTCTTCACCAAAAATTTAAAATGTTATATCTTTTTGTTTGAAGCCTGAAATGTGGCAAAAGGTTGAAAAGTTCCAGGGGGCCGAATACTTTCGCAAGGCACTGTATCTAGTACATTTCCGAACTAGGAAAATATTTGGACCCATAAGAAAATTTTTAAGAGTTAAAAGAGTATTCCGGTAAAGTAACTTAATTTTTGAAAAACTGCATTAGGGCTGCAAGCTGTGAGACAACCAGAACCCATAGCTATTAGAGATGAGCGGATCTATTCGGCGCTTCGTAGATTCGATACGAATCTTGGAAATGTTTTACACCGAAGCGAATCCGAATATTTTCAGATTCGCTTCAGAAGATTCTTCTTAAATCTTTGTACGCTAACGCTACGTACGCATCATATAATTTGTATGCTAATGCTACGCATCTGATATTTTGTATGCTAATGCATACATATTCAGTTAAGTAGCGTACTTTTACTGTATGTGTGTTCTTTGTGCGGGCCTAGACAATAATACGCTAAAGCTTCGTATGCACTTTGTACACTCAGACGTAAGTATTCACGGAAATGTACGCAGAACACAACAGAATAACAAATGATTTGTACGCAGCTTCGACCGAATAGCTTCGTATTAAGTACGAATCTTTTAAAAAATTTGACGAACATTCGGCAAAGCGAGTTTTGGATGATTCGCTCATCTCTAATACCTATACATATAACCAGAGCTTTATTTTACCTTGCAATCCATTTGTCTAGCTTCTGTTTGAGCCTGCAACACACTGAGAGTGTCATGGCTCCTGGTCTTCCCTCACAAAACTACAATCCCCACAATCCCTAGCTTTCCTGCTGAGTGCTAATGTTTACTGATTGGCTGCCTGATATTCTAGTCCGGTCACGCCCCTCTACTCAGCAGCACACTGACATTTAGCTAGACCGATAGCAACACACTGAGCATGCTCGACCTAACAAAGGGTCAGAACTACAGGTCGATGCCATGGTAATTTATGAGGAAACAGTTGGTAGCAGTGGAAGAAAACTACTTTTAACCCCTTCACCCCGGAGGTTTTTTCGTTTTTGAGTTTTCGTTTTGCGCTCCTTGCCTTCATACTGCCATAACTTTTTTATTTTTCTGTTCACATAGCTGTATGAGGGCTTGTTTTTTGCGGGGCAAGTTGTACTTTCAAACGCCACCATTTAATATTGCATATGATGTAGTGGGAAGCAGGAAAAAAATTCCAAATCGGGTGAAATTGCAAAAAAAGCACAATTCCGCTACAGTTTTCCTCGTTTTTTATTTACAGCGTTCGATGTTCATTAAAACTGACCAGTTAATTTCATTCTACTGGTCAGTACAAATCCGGCGATACCTAATATGTATAGTTTTTCCTGCGTTTTGATATTAATAAAATAATTATAAAGTTGGCCTTTTTCTTTTTTTTTTTTTGTTGTCATATCTTGACCCCTATAACTTTTTGGTATTTATGTGTACGGAGCTGTATGGGGGCTCATTTTTTGCGAGGCAATCTGAAGTTTTTATTGACACCATTCTGGGGTGTGTATGACTTTTTGATCACTTTTTATTTAATTTTTTTTAGAAAAAAAAAAAAGCAACAAAAAACTGCGAATCGCCATTTGGAATCTTTTTTCCGCCACACAATTCGCCGTATTGGAATTTTTTTTTTATATTTTAAAAGTACGGGCGTTTTCGGTCACGGTGATACCCATGATGTCTATATTTATTGTTATTTAGGTATTTATTTTTTAATTATACGGAAAGGGGGGTGATTTGAACTTTTATATATTTTTTATTTTTTATATATTTTATAACATTTTTTTTATTTTTTATGATTATTTTTAAGTTCAAATATGAGCTAATATATTGTGTTTTTTTTTCTTTATGAGCAATCAAGGATTTCCTAGATGGAGATAAATCCAAAAATTGCTCATTTCTTATCCTGGCCTGCCATCTAGTGGCCAGAATAAGAATTGCAGTTTGAAAACTGTAATCCTCACCAGCGAGGATTACAGTTTTCATATGGTGTACAGACACCCCGATTGGCCACTCGGGGCGTCTGTACACCACCCGGAAACGTACGCTTCCGGGTTCAGACGCATCCACGTGATCACGGCATCAGAAGGCCCAAGAAGACGCCGCCGATGGCGGTAAGTAGCGGCAAGTCTCTGCTGTTAGAAACAGCAGAGACTTGCCGGCTATGATGCCCGCTGCACGGGCGAGCGGGCGTTATGTCCCCGCACCGCACCAGCGCCGTACGTATACAGCGCTGGTCGGAAAGGGGTTAAACCACTAAACGTATGTGAAATTGACATTATATTAGGTAATTATTGATGATGAATTAGTCTAAAACATAAGTTATACTTATGGTAAACGGAATACCCCTTTAAGGTCGGGTTCACATCAGCGTTATGAATTCCATTATTGCTTTCCGTTATGACATGGTTATAGCGAAATATAACTGCATTCATAAGAGGGAGTTTAAAACAGAAACCTTTAAAGGCATTCTGTTTTGATCTGTCATAATAGAGGTCTATGGGCAAGCATAATGGATCCGTCTGGTTTCTGTTATGTTGACAGGACTTTCTTTTCCGTACTGCATAACGGAAACCAGAAAGATCCGTTATGCTTGCCCATAGAGTGCTATTATGACGGATCAAAAGGGAATTCCGTTTTGAATTCCGCCTTATGAATTCAGTTATTTTTTGTTCTAACCACGCTAAAATAACGGATTTCATAACGGTGATGTGAACCTCCCTAAATTACAGAGACCCAAGGCATAAGAAAAAATACCTGCTCGTTAACCCCACCATTTTAGCTTATATTTATTTGAGGTGGACACCCTTTTAGCTTATTGCACAAGTGATGCTAACCACCACTAAATGCACACATGCAATTTGTATACATAAAAACCTGGTGATGCAATGGTCATTTTTACTGTCTTATTTCTCCGAGCTACTTTGTCCTTTTATAAACTGGATTTGACAGCTCTATTATTTCCAGAAAGGTTGTGCTGTTTTTTCCCCTTATTTTAGAAGTGGCGTGTCAATTCTGTTATCATTTGCTTCCATTACTCTGCTAACAACTGCTGCTTTCTACTAATCAGTATAGATAATTGCTGTACTGACATTCTTAATGCCAGTGAGTGAAATGCCTTTTGTGAAGTATTTTTTTTCCAGCTTAGCTATTCTGAAAATGAGTGAATTCAGTAAATGCCTTTTACTGCAGATTGTCTCTTATGTGTTAATTAGACATAATGGAACAGCAAACACTTCAGTGTCTGACATCACAAGAGAGTCTAGCTGCTACATATCACTTCTTCCTGCTACTGTTCCTTTCTATTGTTTAGTGCCAGACCACCCTGAAAAAGTTTCCCAAACCTCTTTGACTTGCTATTTAAAAATGTATAAGCATGCTGTAAATAATTCACACACCGATCTCCACTCAGTTGTGCGGCTTCGGTATCTCATTGCTCTGTTCCTTTGTGTTCTAGATGAGAGGTAATTAAATTATCTGAATTGAACTGTTGCATAGTAGCTTAGCTATCTGCAGTGAAGTCTTCTTGCACAGTTCCTGTTCTTGAAGTTCATCAACTGTGTGGATTTTTCTATGGGATGGGTCTCCACATCCTCTAATCTTTTCACGCCACTTGTGCTCATCTTGTATCAGAGCGTAGGCTCAAACAAATGGATTCTGTTGAATGACCCCTGGTAAACCTGCTTTATATACAGGGAATGGTATAAATGACAATGAGTAATTATTGCTGGAATTGCTCTCTATACAAGTTAAATATGTCTAATAGTACAACCCCAATTCCAAAAAAGTTGGGACACTGGGTAAAATGTAAATAAATGTAGACTAAACCAGAATGCAGTCATTTGAAAATCTCATAAATCCATATTTTATTCACAATAGATCATATCTTGAAGGTGATCAGATGTTGAAGGTGAGACATTTAAAAATTTCATTAAAAAATTAACTCATTTAGAACTTAATGACAGCAACGCATCTCAAAAAAGTTGGGACAAGGTCACGTCTACCATTGTGTAACATCCCCTTTTCTTTTATCAACAGTCTTAAACGTCTGTAAAGTCAGGAGAGTGGAGACCAACTGCTGGAGTTTTGGAAGAGGAATGTTGTCCCATTCTTGTCTGATTTTGGATTCTAGCTGCTTGAGTGTCCTGGGTCTTCTTTACAAGATTTTTCATTTTCATGATGTGCCAAATGTTTTCTACTGGTGAAAAGTCTGGACTACAGGCAGGACAGTTCAGCACCCGGACTCCTCTTCTGCGAAGTCATGCTGTTGTAATGGATGCAGTATTTAGTTTAGCATTGTCTTACTGAGATATGCCAATATACTGTTCAGCATTGATAACTTTCCAGATGTGTAAGTTGCCCACGCCATAGGCACTAATGCAACCCTATACCATCAGAGATGCAGACTTTTGAACTGTGCTCTGATAACAAGCTTGATGGTCTCTCTCCATATCCACAGGACATGATGTTTGTTGTTCCCCAAAAAGTGTCATTATCTGATTCATCTCACTTTAGAACAGTTTTCCATTTTGCCACAGTCAATGTTAAATGAGCTTCAGACAGGAGAAAAGCGTACCGTTTCTGGATTCTATTAACGTATGGCTTTTTATTTGTATTATACAGATTTCGCTTGTATTTGTGGATTGTACAGTGAACTGTAATTTCTGGAAGTGCTCCATAGCCCATACAGGAATTTCAGAATCATGCCATTTTTACTGCAGTGCCACATCAGGTCATGTAGATCACGAACATTCAGTATTGACCATCAGCCTTGTCACTTATACACAGGGATTTCTCCAGATTCTCTGAATCTATTGATGATATTATGTACTGTTGGTGGAATATTCAAAATTTTACATTGAGGGCCATTTTTCTGAAATTGTTCAACAATCAACTAAAATTAACCCTTTCATGACCGGGCCTAAAAATGGCCTGAATGTCCAGGCAACTTTTTTAGATTTTGTGTACGTGTTGGTTTAGTGACCCGAATTTTTTTATTTGTTTGACTACCAAATAATTTTTGCAATTTTTTTTACTTGACACTTAGGACTTTTTATTACAATGTTTTTTTAGAGATTTTTTTTATATTTTAGGTTTCATTTTGAGGCAAACTGCTATTTCTTATTAAAAAAAAAGTACATTTTTTTAATTATAGCTTTTTTTTTCTTAAATATTAAAACTGACACAAAAACTAATTATTTCAATAGGTTCCCTATTTGGTGACGATCGTTTTGATATATAACATGTATATGTTTTATTGAACGGGGCGAATATGGTGACGGTTTCCGTTGGCGACTGCATTTGTAATTTTTTTTTTACATTTTTTATTTGTATTTTATTATAATTTTTTTAACTTTATATTAAATTTATTTTTGGCACATAATATGTCCCCCAGGAGGTCATTAAAAGACCTCTGGAGGACATTGATTTTTTTTTTTTAATGACTTTTTTTTTTTTCCCCCACTATTTCCACTGTAACTGGGCATCCACAGGAGCCCCAGTTACAGGGGAAAACAGCCCCCTGCGGGCTCATTACACACAGGCAGAGCTGATCAGGGTCTCCTTAGACCCTGCAGCTCTGCTCTTAGACCGAGACACCCGGCGGTCACGTGACCCGCCGGGACTAACACAGGAAGAGGCTCTGCCGCTTCCTGCTCCCTCCGGCATGCCTTCAGGTAAGGCTCTCCTCCGGCACAGGAGAAGGCAGAAGCGGTAATAAACCGCTCCTGTCTTCTCCCCAGGGTCCCCGCTCTGTCGGTGAGCCGGGACCCGACCTGCTCCTGCTAGATTGCAGGAGCAGGAGCTTTAATCCCAGCGCTGATCAGCGCTGGGATTAAAGCGCTGCCTGCACGTGTATATACGTGCTATCTGCACGGGGCATGTGCAGATAGGACGTATATAGCCGTATGGCAGTCGGGAAGGGGTTAAACAACAACTAAAATTTTAGTATAGTGATTTCCTGTTAAGCTCAATTCCTATTAAGTTCAATTTTAGTTTCCATTGCTAACGATCCAAGATTTATCCCTGTGACAGACTGCTGTGCTATGATATACCAATGGGACTTGCATAGGTCCAATGTGCGGTGAGCTTATATGAGCTTGATGCACACCTGCTGAAGAGAAGACTATAAAGGTAATGATAACATTACTGTCTTAGAGTCCATTCACACGTCCATATGAATGGTTCCGAATCCATTCCGCAATTTAGCAGAATGTGTGTGGACCCATTTATTTTCAATGTGCTGTCCGCATACGCACCTCCGTTCCGCGGCCCTGGAAAAAAATAGAACATGTCCTATTCTTGTCTAAGGCATTTCTATAGTGCCGGTGTCTGTGTTTTGCAGATCTAAAACTTGCGGATCCGCAAAACACCTGCAGATGTGTGAATGGACCCTTAAAATGTAACTGTCATTTCAGTTTATAAGTCATCTTAGTAAAGCTCTAACGGCACTGCTAAGGAGAGTCTGTCTTCAGCATTTTAAAGAGAGCTGTAGAGGTCTGTGTGTAAAAAGACAAAGCGGCAGTGAAAATTAGGGCACATGAAATTAGTCAGGGACTGGAGTTATAGGAAGAGGCAGGCTGGAAACCTCAGTATGTTACACAAAGGCATCTTCAGCGCTCAGTAAAACGCTGAAGACTGAAGACAGATTCTCTTTAGCAAGGCTGTTCGAGCTTTACTCAAATGATTCTTTATATCCTGTTTTCTAGAACAGCCTTCCTTAATAAAGTGCAGTGCCGTGCGAAAGTATTCGGTCCCTTGGAACTTTTCAACCTTTTGCCACATTTCAGGCTTCTAACAAAAAGATATAACATCAGAACAGTTATGGGGCGGGAACATTCATAGGAAGGCTTGTTTTAAATAATTTCCCTGTGTAATACTTCATCCACATCTACAGAGTACCTGAAATGTTGGGTCCAGCCAAGCAAAATACTGCCACGGCATGCCGGATCCCTATTTACCATTATGGGATCCATCGAGTCTCCTGGAAGAAGGCTAGCTTACTGCCAGAAAAATACTGCTTTATGACTGCTGTATCAAGAAAGCATTGACTATCTGAAGACATTTTAAATGTTGGTACTCCACAATCTCAATTGCAGGGTACTAATAGGAGACAGAGGGAGCCCCTTCCTCTAAACCACTTAGATGCCATGGTTGCTATTGACCATGGCATCTAAAAAGGTTAAACAGCCCGTATAGGTGCTTCTGTCAATCTGTAACATTAGATTAGGAGCCCGGGTCTCATGTGAGAGCCAAGACCCTGCTCTCTGCTGCAAGGGAGATCTGTGAAGCCTTAGACTAGGCTGCCTTAAAAAGGTGAATTCCTAACCTTAGGCCTGTTAGTGACTACTGTTTTTGTTGCCCGTAGCAGTCAATTAGAACTCAGCTCTCATTACTTAAACTGCTCTGGAAAAATGAAAGCTGAGTGCTGATTGGTTGCTATGGGCAACAAAGTCAGTTTTACTGTCAGACTGTTTTAATAAATGACAACTAGTTGGTGATTTCTTCTCTAATTGTTAGACAAAAATGTACAATATTTGTTTTGTCCGATAGGAAGATGTCACATGGATGGGCCCTGTACTTGTGCACTGAGTCCCAATGGGCTTCTATATAAACATGTCAAAATGGTTTTCTCGCTGATTCTCACAGTATTCATAAGGAAAAACTGTCTCTATGAAACTGAAGGACCACAGAGGTATAGTATCAGAGCTGGACTGGGAACTTAAAGTGGGCCTGAAAAAAATACTATAAGTGGCCCTGTTTTGTAGTTGGGTTCAATTGGTGGAATGCAGTGCCAGCAGTACCATATTGTGGCACGTTATACCAACCCAACAGACCCAAATACCACAGTCCATCACAAAATACTGCCAGCAGCACAAAATACATCCCTAAAAACTTCCATTGGCCAGCCATGAGGAGTGTCCAGGTGTCCCCCTGGGCATTGGCCCACCGGGAAACTTCCCTGTAAAGTTTATGGCCAATCCGCCCCTGTATAGTATGGACCCATAACTGGCTGTGAGAACTAATCTGCTGATCCCAACATAAAAGGGTCTTATACATGTAGAAATTCAGATAAATTAAAGGCGTATTTCAGGATTTTACTATTGAGGACCTATCCTCTGTATAGGCCGTCAATATCTGATCACTGGGGTCCCACACCCCACACCTATCAGAAATTCTGCAGCACTGTATGTCAACCCTGTAACTACATTGTTCTATCAATCGTGTAATAGACAATGATGGTTGCTACAGAGCTGCTCCCATTGAAGTCATTGTGAGCAAAGCTGCAGCTCTATTCACTACACAATTGACAGGGCTCGGTAGTTCCAGGTAGATGGAGCTACCCTGAAATGGCTTATTGGCAGGGGTAAGTAATGTTGGACCTCCAGCGATCAGATATTGATAGCCCGTCCTCAATATAGTAAAATCCTGAAATACCCCTTTAATGTATGCTTTCCATTACTCTTTCATCAGGTTGTTTGCAATCCCAAGGAATAGAATTATACCCTCACCAGGTTCTTCTGAACTAGGCTTTGGATCACCATAGGACCCTATAATCTAGGTACTGCAGATAAAACAGACTAAATTGTATCTAAATTGCATCTACTGTAGATAATATTACTTCATACATATAAAGTTAAAATACAACGGTGCATAATGTAACTTTTCTTTCCCAACGTCATTACATATATGCTGACGAAGGTATGTGCTTCATCTGTGAGGAAACTAATAGAACAAACCTACAAATAAACAAAACGAGCATCAATCATATATAAACCTCCTCTCTTTTGCTGGTCTGATGCTGCTGTTCATTACACTACCCCAATATATTGTGTGACTGCATAATCAGTGCCTGGATAAAATCAAGAACCATTGTTTATTGACTTACCTTCAGCAGCCATGGAAGTGCCTAAGCCACTTCTTCAAAGAAAGCTGGGTTAAAAGCAACACCTTCTTCTCTCTGCCGAATGGAAGGCAGATCTCAGCAGGTAGAAGAGCTTCAGAGGCTTCCTACCTGGTGTTATGTTCCACAAGAACAGGTAGGGAGCAGCCTTTCCATCTCATGTTGCAAACTCATGTATATTATGACTACAGCTCAGAGAACAAGAGAATCAATTAGAAGAAATATTCATGGGATGGAAGTTGTCAGTGTGCACTGTCCCCTATATACCGGAGAGAGACATGGATTAGTGCACAGATTCTATCATGTCTAATTCTGCTGTTTTGTTTGTGTAATTTTGTACTTAATTATGCAATCATTCATAATAAAGGAGAGCACAGGGTGGGATTTCCAGAAACATCGCTCCTGCTTTGTAACGTAGGAACACATGAAATGACATCTGAAGCAGCTTGCCATCTGCAGGTGCTTTTCTTTTATATCAGATTGGTGATTGCATTTATTCAGAGACAATTAATAAGATACAATGAAAAAAATCCTACTTAATTTCACAGTCAAAATGACTACTCCAGCTTGTCACTCACATGTCAAAGAACACATTACTTACCTTTTTCTGTAACACATTCTAGTTCTATACCTAAGACACAAAGGCCTTAATTTATTAAGGCGCGAGCCTCGACACAAATTTCCTGCCCCTTCTGGTTGTCCATGTGCCAGAATTAAATCTACGACAACTTAGAGCTGCTGTAGATTTCACTCATTATTTACGCCATAATGGTGAATCAGCGAGGGCTGATGGTCCCACCTTCACTTTGCCCTTGCCACACCCCCTTTTTGTAGACTTAGGGAGGGTGGTGTAAAATTCAGATTTCAAAAATTTGCAAATGCATTGAACAGGTGGATTTGAGACCTTTCTACACCAAAAAGAGGCCCTAGGGCTCATGCACACGACCGTAAAACACGCATCCACAAAAAAAACAGATGACATCCTTGTACATTCCGTGTTTTGCGGAATGGAACAATTGGCCCCTAAGGGCTCATGCACATGGCCATTGCCCGGCCGTGTCCTTGCTGTGACCTGCAAATATACAGGCACCGGCCTTTGTGTACACCGTATCACAGATGTGGACCCATTCACTTGAATGAGTCCACAACCCGAAAGGAGTGGTATGGAACAGAGGCACGGAACCCCACGGAAGCACTACATAGTGCTTGTTCTATTTTTTGCGGTGCAGACAGATCACGGACCCATTCAAGTTGAATGGATCTGGATTAGAGATGAGCAAGCATACTCGTCTGAGCTTGGTGCTCGTTCGAGTATTAGGGTACTCGTAAGTGCTCGCTGCTCGGACGAGTATCTCGCCATGCTCGAGGAAATGGCAACTTCCGCATCGTGCTTTTTTGGCGCCTATAAACTCAGCCAATCACAAGCCAGGAGACTCTGCGGTACACCCAGCATCACGTGGGGCCCTTACATGTCGATAGCAGGGGTTGGCTGGCCTGATCAGGTGACCCTGGAATATACTAGTGACTGGCCGCGGTGCTTGGCTCAGATGCTGTCTAAATGTTGTTAGGGACAGAGCTGCTGCGTTTCAGGGAGAGTGTTAGGGCCTGCATTTAGTTCTCTGTTAGGCAGGAATCACCCAAAAAGAACTCAACAGCCCTTCTAAGGGCTACAAGAAATTTTTTTTTGTCTCCTGGCTTGGCTGGCTGGCTGGCACTAGTAGTGCAGCTATCGCCATATATAACCCCCCTTTTATTTTTAATTGTTATATCTCAGTGATACAAATCCATTGCACACAGCAGTGTGGAACCATTCTGTGTGTCACAGTTCAGTACACTCACTATTTTCTGTCCAGGTGACACTGTCTGTACGTCACTTAATCCAACCAGGTCTTTTGCTCTCACGTATATAGCTTGATCACAAAAAGCTCTGTGCGACATTTGTCTGGGTCGCAGTCAAAATAGCCACCATTAACAGGGTGTGAGTAAGGTCTACGATAGTTTCTGCACGTCACGTTCCAATAAAAACCAAACTACAAAAAAATATATAAAAAATATATATATAAAAAAAATAGTTGTTTTGTTGTTTTAGCTCAGTGATACAAATCCATTTCACACAGCAGTATGGAACCATTCTGTGTGTCACAGTTCAGTACACACTCCAATCCGTATTTTCTGTCCAAGTGACACTTTCTGTACGTCACTTAATTAAACCAGACTGAACAAGTTTGTGGGTTTCAGTACACCAGGCCCATTTATTTTTTATTTTTTATATAATACACTTATATACAGAAAATGTTGAACCCCAGGGCTAAGGGTCGAGGACGAGGGCATGGGCGTGGACATTCAATTACTGCAGGGGGCAGAGGCCATGGTCCTGGGCAGGGTGAGACAGTACCTGCTGATGAGGGAGCAGGGGAACGCGGCAGAGCTACACTCCCTAGCTTCATGTCTGAACTTACAGGGACACGTGGTAGAGGACTGTTGAAACCACAACAGTGCGAACAGCTGATGTCGTGGATTGCGGACAATGCTTCAAGTAATTTGTCCACCAGTCAGTCTTCCATGCAGTCCACCCACGTTACCCAAGGGAGCACTCCTCTGGCTCCTCCACCTCACCCTCCTTCACCCCAGTCTGCCCCCTCCCAGGAAAATTTGGAATGCGATCCGGCATACTCTCAGGAACTGTTTTCTGGACCCTTCCCAGAGTCACAAACCACTTCTCAGGTTGCTGCTGACCTCGTTCCCGATGCCCAAGTTTTCCAACTGTCGCAGTCTGTGGGTGATGATGATGACAATGTTGAGTTAGTGGAAGAAGTTTGTAAAGAGGTGTCGGACGATGAGGAGACACAGTTGTCAGACAGTGGTGAAGTTGTTGTTAGGGGAGGAATTCCGAGGGGGGAGCAGACTGAGGAATCGGAGGATGACGAGGTGACTGACCCAGGTTGGGTTGATATGCCGAGTGAAGACAGTGCTTCTGAGGCGGAGGCGAGTGCTGCACCAGAACAGGTTGTAAGAGGCAGTGGTGTGGCCAGAGGGAGAAGCAGGGCCAGAGCTGGTGCATCAGCAGCAACTGTTTCACGTAGTGAAGCTCCCGTGGAGAGGCCTAGATGTTCGCAAGTCTGGAGGTTCTTTAAAGAAAGTGAGGATGACCGACGGACTGTGGTGTGCAACCTGTGCCACACCAGGATCAGCAGGGGAGCCACCACTACTAGCCTAACCACCACCAGCATGCGCAGGCATATGAGTGCTAAACACCCCACTCAATGGAACCAAGGCCGTTCACCACCTCCTGCGGGTCACACCACTGCTCCTTCCCCTGTGTCACTCGCTGCCTCTGCTAGTCAACCCCCTGCGTCACTCGCTGCCTCTGCTAGTCAACCCCCTGCGTCACTCGCTGCCTCTGCTAGTCAACCCCCTGCCCAGGACCCCCGCACGAGCGCCTCCTGCCGGAAAACCACACCTTCGCCTCCACGATCCTCCACAGTGTCCACCAATGTGTCCCAGCGCAGCGTTCAGCTGTCTTTACCGCAGACGCTGGAGCGCAAGAGGAAATACAGTTCCACCCACCCACATGCCCAAGCCCTCAACGTCCACATCTCCAAATTGCTTAGCCTGGAGATGCTGCCCTATAGGCTGGTAGAGGCCGAGGCCTTTCGCAATCTCATGGCGGTGGCTGCCCCTCGGTATTCGGTCCCCAGCCGCCACTATTTTTCCCGATGTGCCGTTCCAGCCCTACACCAGCATGTGTCACAGAACATCATCCGTGCCCTGACCAAAGCTGTTTCTGAGAAGGTCCACCTAACCACGGACACGTGGACAAGTGCTGCCAGGCAGGGACACTATATCTCACTGACGGCACATTGGGTTAACTTGGTGGAGGCTGGGACCGAGAATGACCCTGGGGCCGCTCATGTACTGCCCACACCGAGGATTGCGGGGCCTACCTCGGTCACGGTCTCTCAGACGTACTATGCCTCCTCCTCCTCCGACCCCTCCTCCTCCTCCACCAAATTACCATCCGTGAGCACGGCGCCTTCAGTCGGTAGCTCTAGGCGCAGCAGCAGTGCCGTGGGTAAGCGCAAGCAGGCGGTGCTCAAACTGCTGAGCTTAGGTGACAAAAGGCACACCGCCCAAGAGCTGTTACAGGGCATCACGGCGCAGACCGATGTGTGGCTGGCACCGCTGAACCTCAAGCCAGGCATGGTTGTGTGTGACAACGGGCGTAACCTGGTGGCGGCTCTGCAACTCGGCAGACTGACACATGTGCCATGCCTGGCCCACGTGTTCAATCTCATAGTTCAGCGGTTCCTCAAAACATACCCCAATCTGTCTGATTTGCTCACCAAGGTGCGCCGCATCTGTGCGCATTTCCGCAAGTCCACCACAGATGCTGCCACTCTCAGGGCAGCGCAGCGCCACCTACAACTGCCCGCTCACCGACTGATGTGTGACGTGCCCACGAGATGGAATTCGACATTAAACATGTTATCCAGAGTTTACCAGCAGCGCAGAGCGATTGTAGACTGCCAGATGTCAACTTCCACAAGAACTGGTAGTCAGGTCAGTCAGATTCCTCAAATCTACAATGAGGAGTGGACGTGGATGTCTGATATCTGCCAGGTGTTGAGCAACTTTGAGGAGTCAACACAGATGGTCAGCGGCGATGCCGCCATTATCAGCCTCACCATCCCGCTGCTTTGCCTGTTGAAAAACTCACTGCTCAGCATCAAGTCGGATGCTTTGCGCTTGTCACAAGAGACGGTGGAGGAAGATACGTCGCTTGATAGCCAGAGCACCCTCCGGTCTGTTTCTCAGCGCGTATCGGAGGAGGGGGATGAGGAGGAAGAGGAGGAGAATGTCGACGAGACAGTAGAGGGTACCAATGCTCAGTCCTTAACTCTTGAGCGTGTATGGGCTGAAGAGGAGGACTTGGAGGAGGAGGAGGAGGAGGAAATGGAGAGTCAGGCCAGTGAGGAGAGGGAATTCTTGCGTGTTGGGACTCTGGCGCACATGGCAGACTTCATGTTAGGCTGCCTATCCCGTGACCCTAGCGTTAGAAGCATTTTTTCAAACACCGATTACTGGGTGTTCACTCTTCTGGACCCATGGTACAAGCAGAACCTTTCCACTCTCATCCCAGCAGAAGAAAGGAGTATGAGAGTGAATAGATATCAACAGGCTCTGGTGCACAAGCTGAAACAATCCTTCCCATCTGACGCCGCTAGCGGCAGAGGGCATGGTTCTGTGGGCCAAGTGGCGGGGGAGAGGAGGCGAGCAGGCAGCTTGTCCAGCACTGGCAGGGGAACGCTCTCCAAGGCCTTTGCCAGTTTTATGTCACCCCAGCAAGACACTGTCACCTGTCCCCAGTCTAGGCAGAGTAGGGGGAGCTGTACAGAAAGATGGTGAGGGAGTACCTAGCTGACCATACCAATGTCCGTAGCGATCACTCTGCTCCATACAACTACTGGGTTTCAAAGCTGGACACGTGGCCTGAACTGGCGCTGTACGCCTTGGAGGTGCTGGCCTGCCCTGCCGCTAGCGTGCGGTCCACCTACAGGCCCTCTCTCCAAACAATTTTTCCGGAGGTTCACCTACAGGCCCTCTCTCCAAACAATTTTTCCGGAGGTCCACCTACAGGCCCTCTCTCCAAACAATTTTTCCAGAGGTCCACCTACAGGCCCTCTCTCCAAACAATTTTTCCAGAGGTCAACCTACAGGCCCTCTCTCTAAACAATTTTTCCGGAGGTCCACCTACAGGCCCTCTCTCCAAACAATTTTTCCGGAGTTCCACCTACAGGCCCTCTCTCCAAACAATTTTTCCGGAGGTCCACCTACAGGCCCTCTCTCCAAACAATTTTTCCGGAGGTCCACCTACAGGTCCTCTCTCCAAACATTTTTTCCAGAGGTACACCTACAGGCCCTCTCTCCAAACAATTTTTCCAGAGGTCCACCTACAGGCCCTCTCTCCAAACAATTTTTCCATAGGTCCACCTACAGGCCCTCTCTCCAAACAATTTTTCCGGAGGTCCACCTACAGGCCCTCTCTCCAAACAATTTTTCCGGAGGTCCACCTACAGGCCCTCTCTCCAAACAATTTTTACGGAGGTCCACCTACAGGCCCTCTCTCCAGTTCCAGTTTCCAGTTTTATTTGCGCAAACTGCGTAATTTTTTTTTTGGGATAGGTGTGAAAAATAATATTACCTGCATATCTATATTGCCCAACATTGGGTACGGTAGCAACAAGAAGACCAAACACATGCTGCCCACAGGGTTCCGCAAATTCCTGGTCCACAATGTCAAGGAGCTCGAGGTTCTGTTGATGAGCAACAAGTCCTTCTGTGCAGAAATTGCCCACAACGTCTCCTCAAAGAACCTAAAGACCATTGTGGAGAGAGCGGCACAGCTCGCCATCAAAGTGACGAACCCCAACGCCAGACTGCGCAGCGAAGATAACGAATAAATATCTCTGTGGTTATTTGTGCTAAATAAAAGTTAAATAAACACAAAAAAAAAAAATGATTTGTTCCTGTGCCTGATCCACCCAAGTTGAATCTGTCCCATCATGAGAAAGTCCCCCCAAGGAGTCCCCACAGTAACTTGTTTCACTTTCAACTACCTCACCCCCCGACACCTGTGTCTCGCCATTGTCCACCACCTCCTCAGACAACACTGGTAAATCCTCACTGTCAGCACACTGAGACTGCAAAAGGTCTTGCGAATTGGGGCAGAGAATGTTGTGGGCTAGCACATCAGAGAAGGGGTGACTATGGGGTTCCAGGGAGTACGTGACCACATGCAATCTCCATCTAAAAAGTCATGCCACACTTGATCGAGCTCATAATTAACAATTGTACCGGTTGATGCTAAATTTTTAAGTTGGGGTCCTGCGTCGTCATTCTAACTACATCCAGCTGTTGTCACCACCACACACGCTAGCCCAGGGGGCACTCCTCTGGCTCTTCCAGCTCAACCTCCTTCCCCCCAGCCTGCCCCCCCACCTACAGGCCCTCTCTCCAAACAATTTACGTCTTTTTCCTATCTTTCTCTCTCTCCAAACTATTTTTCCGGATAGCTGCCATATACGGTATTAAACTGAGTAGTATACATAGAACACATACCACACTTGATCTATACTGAACGTCACTTTTAAAAATACGTCATTTTCCTCTCTTTCTCTCATTTGTCTGGGTTGCAATTAAGCAGACCAAGTCTGCCTAATCTAATAGTTTCCGTGTAATTGCTCCATACTGCACTTCTTTTTCCTCTCTTTCTCTCTATCCAAACTATTTTTCCGGATAGGTGCCGTATACGGTATTAAACTCAAAAGAATACATACCATACCGGTTGATACTACAGTTTTTCCAAATCCATCTGGCTGTTGTCACCACCACACACGCTAGCCCAGAGGGCACTCCTCTGGCTCTTCCAGCTCAACCTCCTTCCCCCCAGCCTGCCCCCCACCTACAGGCCCTTTCTCCAAACAATTTACCCGGATAGGGGACGTATTAGATATTATACTGATTTTTGTTTGTTCCTCTTTTAATTTCCTCCTGACCTGTGATAGGCAGAGCATGGACACGTCCCCTTAGCTGCAGTAGAAAAGACACTCCCTTGGCCAGAGCAAGCTCTTTTTCCTTTTCTGTGTTCAAAAAATCCATGAAATATATGGTCCCAAGATAGGGGACGTATACGATTTTAAACTGAGAACAATCGATACCACACATGCCCCACTAGGAGAATTTGGGGTAATGGTGGGATTAGGCAGCCTCAGAGGCATCCATGCATGCTGCCCCTGCTGTTTCCTGTCCATTTCCGTGGTGTTTCCATCATTTTCTGAGGTTTCCAGGTTTTCACCCAGCCTTCCCTAGGCAGAGCCTTGGTCCCCTGCAAAAATGCTTGAGTCTCCCATTGACTTCAATGGGGTTCGTTACTCGAAACGAGCACCCGAGCATCGGGAAAAGTTTGACTCGAATAACGAGCACCCGAGCATTTTAGTGCTCGCTCATCTCTAATCTGGATCCATCTAAGGCAACTGCACGGATGGTGCTCGTGCATTGCAGACCACAAATTGCACGGAATGGCAGGCACGCGTTCATGTGCATGAGCCCTAATAGAACAGTCTTATCCTTGTCCATAATGCGGACAATAGGAACAATAAATTGCCCCCTTTATTTTTATGCCCTATAGCATGCATTATATATTGAAAGACTCATACTTACCTGTCCATCTTCTCCAGTCCTGCGCTATGGCTCACGTTCATCCACTTACCATGCCCAAGTATGAACATGGTCACATGTGCCTCAGCAGCCAATGACTAGCTTTGGTGGTGACATGTCATTTGGGGACACGTCACCACTGATGCCAGTCATTGGCTGCAGAGTCGCACCTGCTTAGCCCATCTACTTTAAGTGCAATACAATTATATGCAGAGTGAGATTTTGAATTGGTATATTGCTTTATATGAATGGTACAGTTTGTCTCATCAGTAATGTGATCTACTTCCTCACGGTATAGTTCAGTTCGCTGGTTATAATGCTACACAGATATACAGCAAGGGGGTCATCCTATGCCAGCCCCTGGATCTGAATACTTTTATAATTGCATGTAATTAAAAATTAAATAACTGCGTTATTCATTAAAAAGTATCTGTATAGCACCACCTGCTCATTAAGAAGGCCGCACATGCTCAGTTTAATCTTTCAACTGCCTCCTGAGCTGTGATAGGGAGAGCTGAGACACGCCTCCTGAACTGTGATAGGGAGAGCATGGACACCCCCCCTTAGCAGCAGCAGAAAAGACACTCCCCTTGAACTGTCATCTTGATATAAATCTAGCAGAGCAATGAATGTGGAGATCTCTGGATCCATGTAAGGTACAGGGCTGGTTCTAGCTTTGTTATAAAGAGATTGTCATGTACTATATGATGTCTGATTTTCATTTTTTACATTATTCATGGGATAACCTCTTTAATAAGCTTCCCACACATGAACAAAGAAAGCAGCCAACAAGGAGCAGCCCTCACTGGTGGGTCCACCCTGTCCATGTACACTCCCTGGCAAAAAAAATAACATGCCAAGGTGGAGTTGTTGGAATTGAATGTAATGATATATGTAAGAGATTACAATATTAGAGTGAAAGTATAGGTTTATTGGGGAAAACTGTACAAATGAAAGGAGGCTGCATGACCCTTGGACCTGTAGATCTTGTACACTAGTAGGTTGCCCAAGCTGGCATCCCAGCTTGTCCCATATATGCTTTATTGGTGATATACCTGGTGACCGGGCAGGCCAATGAAACCCTTGCTGTGTGTGGGACAAGCATTATCCTACTGAAAATGCCAGTTGAATGTCCTGCCATGACATTGACATTTCTATATGAGTGTTTTTTTTTTTTGTCAGTGAGTGTATTGCACAAAATATGAATGGCTGTCATGTAAGATAACATTTATGGAAGCCTATAGTTTTCCTTAATCATTATACAGTAGTTGACTTTTGAATATAGACGGTTATTGCTGAGCATCAGTTGTGAATGGGGTTCTCTTCATGAGTCACCCCCTTTAATAAACCAACTACAAATCTATGGGTACCACATACATAAATTTACATGTGGTATATGCAACAAATAAGAAGAGAAAGCCTGTAGGGGGATGGCACTACACAGCTTTGTAAGGCAATGGCTTTGCAGTCTTTGAGTGTGGGGACTGTTGCAGATGCTCTGTGGTGCTCAGCGTATGTAGTAAAGTAAAAGGACTTGTAATAAGCAAACATCAATAGAAGAATACGCGGCACTCACCACTCACCACTCACTTCTTATATCTTCAGGCTTTATTCAGTAAAAACTTACATTGAATTGGGGTCTGGGGTGGATGCCTATCAGTGCACTCAGGAGCCAGTGGCGACGGATGTTTCACGCTCTCGCGCTTCCTCTGGCCGCTCCCTGATGACGTTCCACGTCACCACCTCTTAAAGGGCCGCTGTCCTGGTACACTGTAACGAAACCGTCCTGGTATTTCCTGCCAAAAGTCCATAAGTCACTGAGCCAACCCCCTGGACGTCCTATCGTCTCGGGGATTGGCTCGGTGACTGAACCATTATCCAAATACTTGGATTGGATTTTGAGGCCCCTGTTAGAAGGAGTACCCTCTCTACTTGGTGATACTAATGATTTCCTCCGTGCACTGAAATCCGTTCAGTGGCAGGAAGGGTTAAGTCTCCTATCCCTAGACGTTGAGAGTTTATATACTCGGATACCCCAAGAAGCAGGCATAAACGCTGTAATGGAAATGCTTGAAAGCACTAGTAAGGATGGGGAGTTTAGGGATTTTGTCAGAGAAGCTCTTCTTTTTGTTCTTTCTAATAACACCTTTAAGTTTGGTTCCCAATGGTTTAAACAAAAAGTTGGTACCGCCATGGGTACTCCAGTGGCATGTACCTTTGCTAATATCTTTCTAGCAATGTTGAGGAGAAATATATATACTGTGTCAAAAACCCCTTTCTAAATCGCATCCACACATTTTTACGATATGTGGATGACATCTTCATTGTATGGTCTGGATCAGAAGTAGAGGCGAAGGCTTTCACACAACATCTAAATGAACATAATTCCATGAATATGCGCTTTACCTACAATTATAATGGAAGGCGAATAGAATTTCTGGATGTGGCTGTCCATGTAGAGAATGACAGCTTGGTGACTGTGGGTTACAGAAAACCCACAGCCACTAATTCTTTGCTCCACTTTGACAGCTTTCACCCAGAAAGTGTGAAAAGAGCAGTTCCGTATGGTCAATTCGTCCGATTAAGAAGAATTAATGACACCCAAGAAGGTTTCATATCACAAGCCTTGGAATTAAAAAATAGGCTGCGAAAAAGGGGGTACCCCTTAAATATCCTGGACCAAGCTTTAACCAGAGCTTCTTGACTGACCCAAGAAGATTTGTTGAGTAAGATCAAGAAAGGTAGACCTTCGGTAGAAGAAGATAAAAAACAATTTACTTTCTCTTTCAAATTTAGCCCAATGGCTCAGACCATCCGAAAGGTGGTTTTGAAAAATTGGGCCATCTTGGAAAGAGATGCGAGTTTGGCCACATTAACTAGTATGAAACCTCGTATCATGTTTAGACGCAGCTATACAATTAAAGATAGTATAGTGAGAAGCAGATTCACTGAGAAAAAAACAAATATCTGGATTAGAGATTTAGTTTCCCCAGGCAACTACAAGTGTGGGAGCTGTTCTTTTTGTAGATTCAACTGTCAACAGAGGTTCCTATGTTTTGGAGATCTAAATCATAGGGTCCACGACTTCATCACCTGCAAAAGCAAATACATTGTATACCTGGTCCTTTGCCAATGTGGCAGGTTCTATATAGGAAAGACAATAAGATGCCTTTACGAGAGGTTCAGAGAACATATAGCTCTGTTACCTCAGGTAGAGGCTGTCCTCGTCTGATAGAACACATAAGAAAGGAACACCAGGGAAATACAAATGTGTTGAGCTTTGCGGGTATAGAAATCGTGCATGCGTTACCACAGGGAGGCGACAGGCATAAAACATTGTTACAAAAAGAAGCGAGGTGGATCATCAGATCAGGGGCATTAGGACCCCTTGGTCTGAATGACAGAAATGATCTTAGTGTGTTCATTGGGACATAACCCTAGTACCTAAGTGTGTATTGTTGCCTGCAGCCCCCTTATATTTGTGGTTTGTATTACTTCATTGTGTTCCTGAGCTTTTGTGCTGTATTGTTTTTATGCTGCGGTCCCGTTACAGTGTACCAGGACAGCGGCCCTTTAAGAGGTGGTGACGTGGAACGTCATTAGGGAGCCGCCAGAGGAAGCGCGAGAGCGCGAAACGGCCGTCGCCGCTGGCTCCTAAGTGCACTGATCGGCATCCACCCCAGACCCCAATTCAATGTAAGTTTTTACTGAATAAAGCCTGAAGATATAAGAAGACCCTGGTGAATACATTTACATGTGGTTTCATTGCTGAATTTCAATCAAAACCATTCATCTGAATTATTTGTTATCAATTACATGGATTTCTGCAAGTCACATTCAGATGAATGAGGCAATCAGAGAAATGTCTTCAACAAATCCACCAAGGGGGTTTCTACTTTAGACAATACTTTTTTTTTTCAGAAGGGTCAACAGGCAATAAGGTGATTGAAGCAGTCACTTGTAATATGTGGAGGAACCTGGCAGCAAGTGCTTCTTATCGAATTAATTTTATGGCCTGGTCCAATGTCGGACATCAACAGCAGATGGCCCCTTTGCAAGAACATTATATAAGCTCCTTGATTACCAACTGGTAATTTTATGCATATATTATGTCAAATATACTGGAAGTAGTTGATGAAGTTATAGAACATTTACATCTTTCATGACTGAAATCGGCTAAAATCTCACTTCAGTTTATCTGACAGAAAAAGAGTTAGGCTGCTTTCACACGAGCGGGAGATTCGGACGTCTCCTGCATCGTGTGCAGTGTACTGAACTGCCGACACTGAACGGGAGTTACATAGCATTATACTGATTTATGATGCTATGTAATTCTTACAGTTCTGGAATGTGTTGAATAACACTGTCAGGGTTACATAGCATCATAAATCAGTATAATGCTATGTAACTCCCGTTCAGTGCCGGAAGTTCAGTACACTGCACACGATGTGGGAGACGTCTGAGTCTCCCGCTCGTGTGAAAGCGGCCTAACTCTTTTTCTTTCAGATAAACTGAAGTGAGATTTTAGCCGATTTCAGTCATGAAAGATGTAAATGTTCTATAACTTCATAGGGTGATTGACGGCACATTCAGACGGCCAGATAACCGGGAACAGCCGTTCGTAGGAATGGTCGTTCCTGATAATCTGGATGATTATTGGTGCGTCTAAATCCACCTTTACATACAGGGATCTCCTCCACAGTATGGGAAGGGGCAATCAATAAGGTATGTTGCTTGTCCCCATACAGACTCTTTGTTTGCCGGCAGCATAGTGCTGTTTATACAGCACGATCTACAGCCGGAAAAAGCCGATTTAGGTGCCTGTACCAGGTGCCAGATAATCTCTAACAAGCATTGCTATGAACACTAGTTAGCAATTATCTGGCAGATTCTCGGCCTGTGTGAAGGACCCTTTACATGACTGAAACCCACTTGTGATATCAAAAAAGCTCAACTTACTGAAACTCACTGTGTCACAGCACAGTAGCTTAACTAATTTCTTCAGTAATTGTATTTCAGATTGCCACTCCATTATATCAATCCACTAGTAATTGTGCAAGATTGATAGGAAGAAGTGTAGCCCCATATACAGTAGGAATAACTATACTTTAAGGTTGCAGTGGCCCAACTTTCCAACACAAATTTCATATATGGTTTGCTAACCTTGGGTTGGTCCCTTAGGGGGAGAAATTCCACCCACTTTTAGGTGATGATTAAGTGAATGAGGTTAAGCTGCCACCCAGTCATACATATGGACAAGCTGCTCATCATGGGTCCGTTTTGCAGAGGCAGTATCATTTTGCTCGATGGAGGTGGGAGTGTCCCAGAAGTCAGACCCCTACTGATGGCACATTGATTGCCTGTGGTGTGCTGTACCCCTTCAGAGCTAGGATTTGCTATGGAGGAGTAAGGAAAAGACCAAGGCCTACCAAAGCTATGACAGGAAAGTTAGATACTACCGAACTAAAGTAGTATCAGAGATGACTGGACAGGCTGACACTTGACAGAAGCTGAAGAGGCAAGGATTTCTATGCACTGTGATACTACCTACATACTGTAGGATAATTGTAGTAGGAAGCAGATCCAAGTTCGTAAAAATAAAGTTCATAAAAATGAAAAACACCTTGAAACAAGTTATGCTGAGTCTGAAATTGTTAGATAAGCACAATATGCAAAGTGCTGACGGCACCCCAGGTAAGTCAATATTTGTATAAGGATGATACTGTGCCATCTGGTGTATATCACACTGTAGATGTGCTTATGCTACAATGGAGTTGGACCGTCCTGTGGATAAAAGGCTTTTGTTCACTATACTTAGCTGTTGGTTGGCATGCTCATTGCTGCAGAAGTGTTGCCTGTCAAAATGATTTTCTAACGCCTACTTTTCCTATCAGAGTGGTTTAATGGGTTGGAACATGCCGCTTTACTTTTTCATTTTAAAACAGAAAATGAATAGAAATATTGAGCTAATCTAGATTTAGAACGCTTATGACCAACTCAGGTTTTCACATTACCTGTCATATTTTATGAGCGGGTTTTATTTTTCCTTTTTAGTTTAATAGCTTTTGGTTTTCTTCCCATCAAGCAAATTACTGCCATAAGACACAAATGACTGGAATAATTTCCTTTGTCCTTTCTTATACTATTTATTGATCTTGTTCATTTGTTGTTAAGTTGACAGCAGTGACAGCGAAACACTGCAGTTGCCATCTACAGCTCTGAAATACTTCATGACCAGTCTTCGATTACCCTGCCCATCTAATCTGTACCCTGTATGATAGATTTGTAATCATTAATATACATGGCATTGCCTTTTGTTTTAATCAGGCAGCTTAACATAAGGTTAAGGACATGTTGAAGACTAATGTGCAGGTGCAGGTAGAGGAGAATAGAAGAGTAAGGCAACAAAGGACTTGGCGGAAACAAACATCAGTGATGGAGCAGCTATTTGGCTAAGTATGTACCTATTATGTGACCAGTATTTAACCATTTATTTTTATTTATTAGCCATTTATTTATGACAAATTATAGTTAGTTACAATGGGATTGCAATCGTTCTAATGATTAGATTCTGCAAGTGAGAATATTTCTGTTAATACAGTAAAATTTCTGTGCGTGCAATTTTCAATGATATCACTCAAATGGAAGATACTATTTAAAGAGGACTTTTCATGGGATTATGGGTTACAAATAGAGATGAGCGAGTAGTGTTCGATCGAGCCGGTATTCGATCGAATACTACGCTATTCGGCATACTCGATTTCGATCGAGTATAACGGCGATGGCGCACTTAGAATTCGTTTCCCCTCCCACCTTCCCTGGCGCTCTTTTTCCACCAATCACCATGCGGGGGGGTATGACAGGCCCGCGGAGCACGCTGGCAGCGCGAAAACGGTGTCTACATGGATTGGCTGGAAAAACCACGTGACCTCGAATATTAATAACTCAGGTCTTCCTGTTCGTTCGCATATGCTGCGTGAACTTAGTCAGGGACAGAGGCTGGAGAAGGGAGAGATAGGTTTTAGCTGTTGGACAGGCAGGAGCGTGATTAAAAGCCCTTATCAGGGCTACTATAGTGCAGTACAGTGATAGCTTTACTACTATATACACTCTGCAGAGAACGGCTGCTGTATTCAGGGATAGCTGCTGGAGTAGGGACAGAGAGAGGCATTAGTGGTGTATTAGGTGCTCTGCTACATACCAAACTATATTTGGCACTACTGTTCTGCGTTCTTTTTGGCTGCAAAACCCTGTTATATACCTAGTGTGTATATGCACCATCTGATCTTCTGGCAGTATACGGCTGTGTACATTTTTTTTTTTTAAAGGGAACCTGTCATCAACTTTATGCTGACCTCACTGAGGGCAGCATAAAATAGTGACATAAATGCTGATTTCAGCGGTGTGTCACTCATGAGCTAATAATAAGTGGTTGCCAAGAACCAGCATCATAATCATTGCAGCCCAGGCCTTAAAAAGAGTCAAATCTGCCTGAGAAGAGTCATCGTTAATAATAATCTCCTGCTCTCCCCACCCATCTGCTGATGATTGGCAGCTCTCTCCTAGAGAGAAAGGGAGAAAACTAGGTAGAATCCTGTCAGTCATCAGCAGGAGGGCAGGGAGAGCAGGATTTTATGAATAACCATGACTCTTCTCAGGCAGATATGACTCTTTTCCAGGCCCAATCTGCAATGTTTGTGATGATGGTTCTCGGCAACCACTTACTTTTAACTTACAAATGACAGACCGCTGAAATCAACTCACTTGTCTCTACTTTATTCTGCCATTAGTATGGGCAGCAAAAAGTTGATGACAGGTTCCCTTTAAATACAGTTTCTTTGGCTCTAGTGTTCTGGGTTCTGTGTGCCTGCAATACCCTTTTTGTATACCAGGTGTAAATACCCACCGTCTGACCTGTTAGTACACGGCTGTGTACTCAGACATATTTAAAAAAAAGTCCTGTTATTTGGCACCTGTATTGTGCGTTCTGCGTGCCTGCAAAACTCTTTTACATACGTGCTGTTAATACCCACCGTCTGACCTGTTAGTATACGGCTGTGTAATCAGACATATTTAAAAAAAAGGCCTTTTATTTGGCACCTGTACTGTGCGTTCTGCGTGCCTGCAAAACTCTTTTATATATGTGGTGTTAATACCCACCGTCTGACCTGTTAGTACACGGCTGTGTAATCAGACATATTTAAAAAAGGGCCTTTTATTTGGCACCTGTACTGTGCGTTCTGCGTGCCTGCAAAACTCTTTTATATACGTGCTGTTAATACACACCGTCTGACCTGTTAGTACACGGCTGTGTAATCAGACATATTTAAAAAAAGGCCTTTTATTTGGCACCTGTACTGTGCGTTCTGCGTGCCTGCAAAACTCTTTTATATACGTGGTGTTAATACACACCGTCTGACCTGGTAGTACACGGCTGTGTACCTAGAAATATTAAAAAAAAAAGTCCTTTTATTTGGCACCTGTACTGTGCGTTCTGCGTGCCTGCAAAACTCTTTTATATACGTGCTGTTAATACCCACCGTCTGACCTGTTAGTACACGGCTGTGTAATCAGACATATTTAAAAAAAGGCCTTTTATTTGGCACCTGTATTGTGCGTTCTGCGTGCCTGCAAAACTCTTTTATATACGTGGTGTTAATACACACCGTCTGACCTGGTAGTACACGGCTGTGTACCTAGAATTATTTAAAAAAAAAAAGTCCTTTTATTTGGCACCTGTACTGTGCGTTCTGCGTGCCTGCAAAACTCTTTTATATACGTGCTGTTAATATCCACCGTCTGACCTTGTAGTACACGGCTGTGTACCTAGAAATATTTTAAAAAAAAGTCCTTTTATTTGGCTCCTGTATTGTGCGTTCTGCGTGCCTGCAAAACTCTTTTATATACGTGGTGTTAATACACACCGTCTGACCTTGTAGTACACGGCTGTGTACCTAGAAATATATTAAAAAAAGGCCTTTTATTTGGCACCTGTATTGTGCGTTCTGCGTGCCTGCAAAACTCTTTTATATACGTGGTGTTAATACACACCGTCTGACCTGGTAGTACACGGCTGTGTACCTAGAATTATAAAAAAAAAAAAAGTCCTTTTATTTGGCACCTGTACTGTGCGTTCTGCGTGCCTGCAAAACTCTTTTATATACGTGCTGTTAATATCCACCGTCTGACCTTGTAGTAAATCAAAACACTTAGGTTGGCACTCCTCCTTTCCAATACAGTGGTGCTTTATGATCGGGGAATACCCGGCATGAAGTATATGGTGAAATCACAGCACTCAACAATTAAGTAGATGCATTTAAAACGGAACGCTTTATTATATTTTCAAATTGTATACACATGGCCAACGTTTCGGTCCTCCCGGACCTTGATCACGGCCTAAAAACATATACATACAGGACAGTGTTAGTACACATACTTATTAGTATGGGAGTGTATTACAATTTAATACAAAATAACAAGACAACAAGGGCAACAGAGGTTAGATGTTATTGTCCAGATTGGAAAAAAACAATACAATGACAAAACAGACAAAGAAATATCTACAACATAATAAATAACATACAATACCTATGAATATAGGGACTTTGGTTGAAGGGGGTAATATTGAGTTACTTAGAGCCGCAGCAAAACGCAGCTGAATACAACAAAGTACATGATAGTGGCAGTAGCTCGCCGATAGAATAGAGACGAAGTGCTTAGAATAACAGGGGATGACTAGTGAGAACCATAAAATTAAGCAGAATAATCGGGATTGTATCCTCAAAGTTAGAGGTTTCAATACATACCGTTAGTGTGTAGTGAAGGTAGAGAGATGGCGTCCGTGTTTTTACAGGGCAGAAGCGCCTGTCTTAAATACCAGAAGGCGCGCGCGCTGAGCCAATGACGTCACCCGGTCACATGACCCGGGCGTCCGACGTTCGCGCATGCGCTGTGAACTATGGGCAACTACAGGACTAGGTTTTGCCCCTACTTCAGCGCAGGCAGATGAAATGTATACTAGAACCTGTAGAATATATCACAATATAACTAAAGAAATGTAAGTAAGCCTGCCACATGGATAATATCCTACATGTAGTATTAGAAAACTAACCCGATGTCTAAGGTCCATTGTGAAAGATTGGAGGATATATATAAAATAAAAGAATATATACAAATATATATAGAAAAGGGAGAATTTATGATAAATGACTAATAGAGGAAAGATTCAGGGAAATAGATGGTTAATTGAACATATCAGATATGAAAATATCTGTGATATTAATAAAACCAAGGTCCCATATAACATAGATTGGTTAGATTACTACAATCAAAATTAGTTAGTAAACACAACAGGTATATAATAGAATAGGTTACCTGTACTATATTCGAGAGGGAACAATAAAAAATCTGTAATAGAGTAAATAGGTAACTGAGTATAAAGATATAAAGTAAAGACACAACCAACAAAAAGCAGAATAAATGATATATCACAATTCTGTTAAATATGAAGCTCAAAAACACGATTGAGGCCCGCTGGATGCATGGTTTTGAGTTCATGGATCCAGTAAGCCTCCCTTCTCAACAGCATAAGTTTACGATCACCTCCCCTGCGTGGTAAAGGAATATGGTCAATGACCTGGAACTTTAGTTGACTTATACTGTGTTTGGCTATAACAAAATGTTGGGGGATGGGAAGGTCAGTTTTTTTGCAACGGATGTCTGATTTGTGTTTGCAAATGCGGTCTCGCACACACTGGGAAGTCTCCCCAATGTATGCGAGACCGCACGGACACTTAATAAGATAAATCACAAAGGAGGTGGTACAGGTAAAAAAGCCTTTGATATAGTAGAGTTTACCTGAATGTGGGTGAGTGAATGTGTGGCCCTTAATAATATGTGTACACTGTGTACAATTAAGGCACGGAAAAGTGCC